>WMED01022099.1:0-11757 GCA_019650415.1 Pipa parva | reverse complement strand
TGATGCAATAGATTGTTGACTGAGGTGCGATCTTTCTAGCTGCGATACTCTTCCCTGTTAAGCCATTTTTGTGCAGTGCACTGATGACTGCACTTGTTTCTTTAGAGATAACCATTGTTAACAGAAGAGAAACAATGATGCCAAGCACCAGCCTCTTTTTAAAGTGTCCAGTGGTGTCATTCTTACTTAATCATGACAGATTGATCTCCAGCCCTGTCCTCATCAACACCCACACCTGTGTTAATTGAGCAATCATTGAAACGATGTTAGCTGGTCCTTTTAAGGCAGGGCTGCAATGAAGTTGAAATGTGTTTTGGGGGATGAAGTTCATTTTCTAGGCAAATATTGACTTTGCAATTAATTGCTGCTAAGCTGATCACTTTTTATAACATTCAGGGGTATATGCAAATAACCATTATAAAAACTGAAGCAGTAGACTTTATAAAAATTAACATTTGTGTAATTCTCACAACTTTTGGCCATGACTGTATATATACTTACATTGGGAAGGATTTGGCATATGCGTAGTAACTGGATGTGTGTAAAATTATCTCTAAAAGGCACTGAGCAGTAGAGAAAACATCGACACTTTGCAGTTGATGGTCACTAAGTATTAACTGGTCAGTGAGTTATCAGCAACATTAAGTGATAAGAAACTGTGCAAATGGTTCTTGAGTAGTAACTGGACATGAGCAGTAACTGCCAATAAAACAAGAACCAATGACCATCACTGAGCATTACTCCAATAAAGGAACTAAGCAATAAATGGGGCACAAGGTCAATGAACAATAACCTTCACTATAGAGTATATGGACAAAGAAAAGTAATTTAGCACATGTACCACGACCAATAGCTGAGCATGGACTCGTACCCCTTTATGTGATACAGTTAGTGCATTTGATTGATTCATTGCCATTCTAATCTCTTAGACAACTTTTTACTCTCCCATTGTTCGATTTATTTTACCACTTTTTATTCTCTGGTTCCCCCACATTTATTGTCACCTTTGTTCTCTCTTCCTTCTTCATCAATATCTCCTACTTACCTATTTATGGCCATTTTATTCAATTTCAGTCTTTCTTGATTGCTCTCTTTTCTCATTTTTACTCTCTCACTCCCTCTTAGCGGTGAATTCATGAAGCTCCGAAGTGAGGCGCGTAGTGTTCGCCTCACTTTGGAACAACTGAAATGGGAATGCTGATGTCCTGCACGCGGACATCAGCATGCGCATGTCAGTTTTTCCGAAGTGAGGCGAACACTACGCACCTCACCTCGGAGCTTCCTAAATAACCCCCTTAATCTCTCACACACAGTTCTCGTTTACATACAGTCCTCCTACTTTCCATTGCTACCCGTGCGTGTGTACATACATGTGTGTGTAGGTACTTATGTACATTTGTGCATGCATGAGTGCTTTTGTGTCTGTGTATGTGTGTGTGAGTGTGCATATATATATATATATGTTTAAGTTTGCATATGTGAGAGTGTATATTTGTACATATGAGTGTGCACACTTTTGTGCTTGTATACGTGTGAATAATTACATATTTTATGTAACAACTGCCTTCTTTGCTTCTTTTGTGGAAAGAATAATGCACTCGCTATAATCTTATAGAACGTAATTATGTAAATAACAACAGTGGGAAATTCTTCTTATCTTCCCTTAAGGAAAACATTTCCAGGAAGTGTCAGCTCTTAAATATATTCCTATTGAAAATAAAGATTAAAACGTGGAATAATAATAATAGGCTTTTCACTGTTTGATACACTTTCTACCTTCAATGCTTTTCCAAATTTAGCAAAAACAGAAAGTGTTTGTCCAAGCCTTTCTTCATGGCCTGGTAAGCAAACCAAGCACAGAAGTGGAACATCTGACATTTTGTTCAGTAAGTGCGCCGAATTCAGAGGTGTAGTGCATTTAATTACTTCTAAAAAAAAAATTCACTGAGCTAGCAATATGGCACAGGGAACTTTAACATAATTCAATCTAGGGCTCTTCCCATAAATCACTCTTTTATCTGTTGCAGCTGATTCCGTCTTCTTCAGTCTTGGGAGGCATAATGCAAAACAACGACTGTAATAATTGATAATGCAAAATGTATTGAAGAAATTAAGATCTTTATCCATCTGACCAAAAAAAAAATGAAATAAAATACAAGCACTGCGACGTAATTATTAAATCTTATACAATATTGAAACAATTCATCTTTTTAGCATTGAATCTAATATTCTGCTATAAGGAAAGTAGAATGTTTAATTTAAAAAAAGGTTATTTGTTTTTTGATCCAGTTGCAATGTTTTAATACTCATTGATTAGATAAAAATATAAATTAGGCTTTCACTTGATTAAACACAATATAGCGATAATAAACTATTCATCTGGGTTGAAGGCGGCCACCGGATTGTTTTTTCTGTAAAATTTGATAAAGTCGCTGATTGTGCATAATATAAACACAGTATATAAAACCTGAAAATGTTTTAAAGATTAAAATGACAGTAAACGGTAGAAGGGCAAATGTTTGTACATATTAAAGGGATTGTTCACCTTAGATTAAATTAGAGATAGCAGAAATTGTGCAAATAGACTTCATTGTTCACTTTTTTTTTTTGCACCTTTTGATTTATCTTTTTTTTTGTTCACAACTTCATTCCGGCTTGTGTTTTGGTTCTGTTTACATTTAAATTTTCTTCTGGTTGCTAGGGCCACTGACCCTTAGCCACTAAAAAAAAAAAATGAACTAAAACAAAAAAAAGAAGCAAAAGCAAAGCTAAATAATAGCCCTTAAAGTAGATTTATAATAAATGAAGACCATATGACAAACAATATTGAAATTCCACTTTTAAAATCTATAATCAATTTTCTAATCTGTTGGTTTTGTTTTTTTATTACTGTGGTCATCATGATCCCTGATCTTGTTGCTATTTCTCTAGTATTCCTGTCAGAGCATATCCCTGGTATCAACAAACCCAAAGCACTAATATATATGTTTAGCTTCATAGCCCAATAGATTTTCTGGTGACCAGTTTCAATTCCATGCTGCTTAATAGCTTGAATAGTTACCAGTCTGCCACTTGAGGTTTTGATTTTGCCTTTAATATACAGTATAAGTTGTTCCTAAACTTGGCTACACTTTATAAATGCCTTTCGCTGCCACTAGATTGTATTCTAATTAATTATTGGAGATTACTTACTGTAAATGGTAGCCAGATTCTGTGTGCAAATGCCCGAGCATGGCATTACGTGCATAATGTTTTCTTAGTGGATTTACTTCCAGAGCTGTAATCTCTTGCAACAGAGTTTGACTTTCTGTTTCTAGGCTTTGCCATATTTGCCTCCTGTTAGTTCCAGTGTGTTCCAGTCTCCTGTTTCTGCTGCATTATTGTATTGCTCCAGTCTCTTGTTCCCATAGTTGCCATGTGAAGGGGTTACCCTAGGGACTATGACCGTTGAGTCCGTGGCCACAAGTACAAGATATGACTGCTGCTTTAAGATCCAGCAGATATTCTTTTCTTTTGCTGTAGTGCCACAATCCTCTTCACTTCCTGCTTCCTCTTCAACATTGGTGATGTTTTTCTCCTGATCATGCACAGAAGAATAAACACAGAAAAGAACATCAGCTGAATCTTGAAGCAGCAGTGGAGATTTTTCCATTTTTTTTTTCATAGAAACATTTGAATTGAATTGTTTCTATAAAAAAAAAAGAATCTGTACTTGAACTACTTTTTGATAAAAAAAAAATAGAAACAATTCAATTGAAATGTTTCTATATAAAAAAAATGATAGAAAAATCGTCCGTTTTTACATTGAATAAAATCGAAATGGTCGAAAGTGACCTTTTCGATTTTTGTTAAATTTCTCCCAACTGTGTGCGTTTCACAAATATAATTGTTAAAATAAATAGAACATTATAAATTCCATCGATACCATGATAAAAAAACCAACAAATTATTTTGTAGTTCATTTCTTGGATATCTTATAGCTGAACCACTTTAAAGTTCCTAGGGTCGCAGTCTTCAGTAAAATGTAAACCAGTTTGTACCTAGAATGAAAAGGCAAAGTATAGTGCCATTCCTTAAAAAAAGGTCTATTGTTTCCTAACTATAACTGATGATTATGCTGAAAGTACAGGGTCTGCCAGCCTAAACTGCTATATTATAAAGCAGCAAATCAATTCCTTTGGGCTGTAGCACTATCTGGTTGTCATGTTGGATCCTTATTAATATGCTAATAAACCTTGATACTTCACACATATTGTTTGGCTGGTTGGAGAAAATCACATTGTCCATTAAACTAGGAATATCAATGAAACATACACTCAATATGGGTTTTCACACATGCTCTGTATGAAGCCAATGCCCAGGACAACAGTTTTTACAGCAGGGGGTGGGGCTAAGTTTATACAAATGTACTTGAGAAATAAAGCACGCAAGTAAGTGGCTTAGAATGGAATGGTTGTGGGTTTATTGTATTGCTGTCCTGTAAGCTAAATAAACAAATGTGATTTATTAGGAGGCTTTAGTTCTTATTTAATGGTGTTATTTAATTATTATGCTTTGGCTTTAATAAAGTAACACAGTTTTTAGTCTTACTGTTTTTAACTCTATTAATAATATAAAGAGCTGTGAAGAGTCAATTTCTGGGCCAGAAATCAATGAGGATATACATTTCAGATAACTAAACACTAGGAAGGAAAATAATCATTCTAAGGTCACAGGGTTGGATAAGGACATTAGCGGTCTCACCTTTCCTTAGCAGTAAATATATCCCTGTCCTGCAGCCAGCCAACAATACAATGCTGTACATATGTTTGTGCGTGAGAGAGGCACTGTACAGATAATCTATTTTCAAATATCAGGCCGCTATTATAAAAATAAATCTAGTAATAAAACTTCAGCACAGTAAAAAATAAGAACAACATTTTTTTTTTTAATGAAAAAAGACTGCGCATATTAACATAGTAACACTGATTGGATAAAGAAATGTCTGTCATGCCCAACCCTACATAAAGACCATAACTATGCTTGACCAAGAGAAGTTTAAAACCCTCAACATTTCTCCCAATTTGCACCAAAGGGGTAAAAACCCTCTCAGATCCAAACTGACAATCTGGCTGGTCTCTGTATCAACAACATTATAGAATAAATACCACTTGGCACACTTCAGCACACCAGTAATAGGGCACTTTGATGAGCCCCGCAGGGCATCATAAGTTATTTTAAAGTCAATGAGCACATGCCATTTATGAATAACTACAACTAGGCATGATATCATATCATGTCAACTGCATCAAGATCTAACTGCATGTTTTAACTTCTACAACCTAATGTAATACTAGATCCCACATTACATCATGGTATTTATATTGCACTTCACCAATGTTAGGTTTGAAAGACAACATGTAAGCTCAGAACATTAAATAATGCAATGTTTAGTGCTAATTAAAGGGATAATTAAGTTACCAACAGGTCTTTGCCTGTATATTTGGCCCTGTTACATACTGTACATACTTTTTGCAAAATAGATTTTTTCTTCACTAGTTCCCATGTGCATGGATTTATTATGAATTTATTATTGAAGCAACTTTTCTCTCTTACCTATTTTTTCTATTTGGCAGTTAATTTTGGAATTTTAAGCTAGGAATTTGAAAGACTTGAGAATTCAGATTCCTGTAGGTGTGTAACCTCACAGAACTGCTGCTCACCTGCTTCTAATTGATTTTTTTTTTCAGGATTCTAAAGCATGTGGATCAAGTCAGCGGCTTGAGATCTCAAACTGAACAACTAAAGAGGAAGTAGGTAAAAGAAGAGGAGGGGCTGTAAATTAAAGAAAATGCTAAAAATTATCAAATCATTTGTATTGCATAAACCATGTATTTAACAGTCGCAACTAGATGGAGAAATAACTGTTTGAAGCTGGACAATACCTTTAACGCTAAAATTATTATTCTATCTTGTGAGCGAAACACCTATTGTATCACTGAATTTCTAGTCTTTCTTAACATGCCTTTCTGAGTATTACAGTAACATTGGCACATTTTTTTTAACTGTTTTGTAAATGATTTCATACACCATATAATCATTTATAACGATATTAAAAGCATGCCGCAGTTTCATGCCCTGGATAAAATCATGTGTCCTGTGACCTTATGCTGTTATGTGGTCAAAAAGAATACTGCTCATGACAGCTTACTAAATGAATCATATTAACTATTTGTATGTATATTTGTATTAATAACAGTGCGGCATTAGCTAACAGTATAGATGGAAGCAGAGAAAGGCTATGAGACATAATGTAGGAAAAGTAAAGAGGAGATTATTTTGAATAGGGATGAAGACATTGGTCAGAATTAAGGGAAAATTCAATTCAGGGAGTTTTTAAAATGATTAAAGATGATTGGCTGATGAAAAGGAATATTCCAATGTAAGGGTACAGTAGATAGAAGTGTGATAAAGTAATACCATATGAAAAATATAAAGGGCCTAGGTTTGGGAGTATTTATTAACCAAGGGAAAATACTATTAACTGTTTCCTGGGTAAGGACCAGTAAATTGAACTAAATATAGACTGGAAAGGGTAGCCGGTTTAATGACTAGTTAAGGACCTTTATAATAGGGATTGCAGTAATCAGAATGGGAAATGATTGGGTATTTTATGGATAAGATAAGAATGAGGGTAGGAAAGGTTGCAGAAATAAAAGCATTTTAGATGCTAGTTTTTGAATTAAGGTGAGTGCTATGTAACAGTGATGGTTTTCCAGAGCTAAACTGGTGTGAAAGACTAGAAAATAGGAGGAAATCCAAGAGACAGTTAAAGGCCAATTAGTATAATAAACGAAGAAGGTCTGCAAATTACAGAAGTGAGTGCATTTTCTTTTATGTACCATGCAGCTGAAGAGGAAGTTTGACCCTATGGAAGACTTATTTACTTATGGTACCCATAAATAAACAGTTTTCAAATTCAAATCTATTAAAAAAATAAGTACTATTTTTCCCAAAGGTTTCCTGTTCTGATCCACTCTGGAATATCTTTAGGCAATGATCACTAGCACCATCCAGTGCTAACCAATCAGGATTGCTTATCAGCAAAATACAGTTTGTATGGTAAGGTCACCCAGATGGGACATGAGGTTACAGAGCAATACTAGGCAAATAAAGTACGGGAGCAGTATACCTAAAAGATGCACTGCACTATTGTGGAAAAAGGGTAGTTTTCAATTTAGAAAATGTACATTTGTGTATAGTGTATGAAAGTAAATTTATTTTTTATAAGGCTGAACTTCAATTAAACAACATGCATGTATTTTATTTATAAAGTGTCACAAATTTATGCAGCGCTGTACAATCCAGCAATAATATTACAAAGATACAACAATTTAAATGTAATAAACTCAGAAAAGCCCGATTTCGCTTTTCTGAGTTTATTCCCAAGCGATCTTGGAAGTTTCTCATGGTAAATATTGCGTGATTTTTTTACCAACAGAATCTTTAGATTGAGATTTTTTTTATCTCGATTTTTCGATTTAAAGGTAGCCATACTACTGATGTAAAGTATGGCTACCTTTCCAGTGAAAAATTCAATAGAAAAACGCAATCAAAAAGTTTTGGTCGGCAAATATCGATCAAAAATATTGAGTGATTTTTACTGCATGTACAGCTGAGATATTCTCGGGATAAACTCGGAAAAGTGAAATTGGGCTTTTCTGAGTTTATTAAATTTCGCTTTGTGCTAGGCTGGCTGACACAAGAGGTTGGAGGGTCCTGTCCAGTAGAGCTTACAATCTAAATGCTTTTCAATAGCAGTTTTCATAAGAACATGATGTCACACCCATATTGAAAACAACAGTCTGATTCTATAATATTCCAGTTTCATAATCTTTATTAATCTGTCTGTTGGCAGCTTTATTTAGCTTATTATCAGGATTAAAGTTGTAACATCTGTGCAAGCAGACAATGTTGTGTTATGAATTATTATTTGTAAGATAAAGCACACAATCATTTGTTATCTCAATTAAAGTTATAAGATCTGTGCAATAAGGATCAGCTGCCATATGCTTCTATTCTCCTATCGGAGCATTGACTATTCCAGTGTTATCAGATTTAAAAATAATATGTTGGGAATTAAAAATATTTTATCAGACAAAATGTATGTTATATATTTCTGAACCTTGAAACGGCAGCGGCATTTAGGAATATTTATGGCTGTTGTTGAAAGAAGCAGGAAACTGGTGGATCTAGGGGTATATCAAGAAATAATAGAGAAAACCCCAAAAAACAATGTTTTTTTTTTTTTTTAATGTAACTATTTTTTAGAAAACATCATTGGGTAGTTATTGGTAAAGCACTCTGGTACATAAGTTGCAATACAGTAGTTTTACATGCAGGCATCACATGTATGAAGTAAAACACTATTTCTCCGGCACTCCAGCCATATACAATCCACTTTTATTATTTCATTAAAATCAGGATCCAACAAATGCAAAAAATAGCGTGGCAGTACTACATGTTTCACACTGTTGAGCGCATAGTCATATGAACAGCGCAAAACATATAAGTGCTGCCATGCTATTTTTTTGGATCCTGATTTTAATGAAATAATAAAAGTGGATTTTATACAACTGAAGTGCCGGAGAAATTATCTTTTACATGTTAACCATTGGAAGAGGAATCCGCTCTGTCTCCAGAGCACACAGCTATTACCACTAGCTTGCGTATTTATACTATATAATGAGATTGAGCCGTTTCTTATTGTTATATTTATCACATGCGTGATGTTTTATCATGATATTCACATGGACTTTGTGCAGATTCTCCAGTTTTCTTCTTTGGTTTAAAAATATATTGGCAGGTTGACTGGTTTCTAAACATAGAGAGGGAATATATATAAAGCTGAAATGTTTTTCGACCTGTTAAAGCTGGTGAAATATAGGCAATATGTTGCTTTTTGCTGACTTATAAAGCCATTCTGACAACTTATTTTGCTGAAAAGTGTTTACGTGCTTTAGGCTGCCAAAAATCTAATATTCCCTACGGAGTATGTCCAGTCATCTTGCAACAGTTGGATTCATTTTTTCATTGAAAAAGAATGTGATTATCAATATGACATGAAAGGGGAACTGTATTAAAAAACATTGCAAAGTGTGCCAGTTTTGATTATTTTTCAAAATTCCCGTTTTTTTTAAAAGACCAGTGAATTAAAAAAAATATATATATCACTGAGAAACAGTGAAATGAATCGAAGAGATGGAAATGATCTTTATTAATTTAGTAATACCCCCATAATAATAATTGATTGAAAATCCTTTTGTAAATATTTAATTTCATATTACATTAAGAAATGTTTTTTTCTCTAGTGATCACTGAAAAAAATAAAAGCAAATTAAATCGCTTTAAATCGCGGGATAAATAAAAAAACAACATTAATGGTTATATCTTAAAAATGTACAAAACAGTATGCACACCACATCCGATGCATTTTGCTCGTGTAGCGCTTAGTCTAAGCATTCTTCTCTCGTTGGCAAACAGGGATTACAACTTTAGTGTGAGTATGTATACTACTATTGACTTTTGGATTGAGACACTTCTTTCCATTTGCTCAAAAGCCCATTATTCCCTATGGGTCACCAAAATTTTTCTAGGTTCCCGATGGAAAAATTGGCGATGATGATATCAATCAAAAAGGGCTCCATTGAGAGCAATGTAAATTGTAGCAGTATTAACGCATTGATATCGATTCATTTATTAGTTAACTAATTTTTCTGCAAAAAACAGCAAAACAAATCGAACTGGTCCAAACGACCTTAGTAAATATCCGCCTTATAAGAGTTAATGCTACCCATTAAAAAATACATGATGGGCTGTACTCTTTTTAAATAAGCACTATAGGTATGGCAGTTCCATCCCATAACTCGTTATGCCATTTCATGAAGTTATTTTGTTTTCTGATATGCTGAAAAAGATATCATTAAAATGAAAAAAGGCCAATAAAATGAAAAAAGCCCCAGGGGGTGAATACTTTCATGGATACTGCATATAACATGTTTATAATATGCTTCCTATATTTTAAAGGTCTTCTAACCCCAAAACAAGCAAATTGCCTTTTGGATTGATATGGCAGTCACTCCTAAGCAGTACTTAGGATGCCATCTCTGAAGTTGGATTCCTAATTTTAAATTGCTTTCTGTCGATAGCTCTTTGCTGGTTTATTAAATGTTAGACTTTCTAGGGAAAATTCTGATGATATATTCTTTAAATTGACATAAAAACAATTCATGAGAATGGGGGTGTTTACTTAACAGATTATGGCTGCAACTGTGAAAATGGAACAATATACACAAATCAAAGTCGGCGGATCACCTTATATTTTAGGGAAACATTGCCACTTTTATTGCAGATCTTCACAGATAGCACAGGATTTCGTAGTGACACAACGTCTCCCTTTGTCAGGGGTTTCTTCACTGTATATCTGTGAAAAAAGTGAATATGTCTAACTGTATACAAAGAGGCAGAATGATTAAATCATTGAACCCCAAATGTCAGTTGAACACCAAATACGTCAATATGAACAATGTGAGATAATATGTCATTGTCACATAAAACCTAATCTGTTTCAGTGAGTCCTAATTAGTGTCAGTAAATACTAATCTATGTCAAGCTCTGGAAAGAACTGAACCTTGATATTACAATGAGCCACAATTTATGGCTTACATGAGGATGATTTACACTCAGGTTAATAGGTTTCAAAATGCATGTCAATGTTGGTCCAGGAGACAATTTCTTTTAGACGATCAAACAACAACCTTAAAAAAAATAGACGATAAGGGAAAATATGAAATAGTACAACTGTTAGAAATGTACTGCTGTCTCTGATAATGGCTACAATTTATTTATTGTTTTGTTATGGATTTCACTGGTATTTAAAACTATTACCACATTGGGGGGTTATTTACTAAAGTCCAAATTGTTGCGTATAGGTGCGAATTCGCCAGATAAAGACAGTCGCAATAGGCTGCTACTGTCGCAGTCGCGTCTTTATAATGAGAATATTGTCGCAGTTGCGACTTTAATATGGGAAAATTGTCAGAATCTTAACTTTAAAAAATTGTCGCGACTTTACAATGGGGAAATTTTAGCAGATTGACCATGGGAATCTGCTGTTTCCAAATTCGACAGTCGAATTCGCACCTTAGTGAATAACCACCTAAAGTTTTTATGGCAGTTAGATTCCAGCAGCCATAGGCTAGGGCCACACCTGGTTATTGTTGTGGGAGTTCTAGGTAATCACAACTAAATGATTTCCATCATTTCTACATCGATAGAAATCTATAGATGACTTTTTACAACCCCCTTGTAGTGTTTTTAATTATTGAGAAACTGCCTCCAGACCTCCATTGTCATGGTAATGCCATGTTGAATGTGATCATGAACTTCTCTAGCCTAGGCATGTGTTTTATTGCATTTTATAGATTTTTGTTATTGTTGTGTTTTTTGGTAGTCAAAACTGCTACACAACGTGTGGAGAAGGTGTGCCTTAAGCAACCAGATGTCCTTAAGTGAACTTGCATTTGAAGAACAATAAAATCATTTCAAGGAAAATATAACTGTTGCATGTAATATTTTAGGCATCCTTCTGTAAGAAAGAGTGGGGCTTAGGCAAGTGTTCATTATTTTGTGGCCAAACTATAAGAAACAGCTGGGTTGTTGGGTAGGGTGAGAATGTTGACTTCCTGATTGCACAAAGGTTTGTAAGCAAAAGTAGAA
>WMED01022097.1:0-11757 GCA_019650415.1 Pipa parva | reverse complement strand
TGCAAGACTGGAAAAAGGTAGGGGATCTCTGGTACAGGAAATATATTCCTGTAATGCAAGCAGAAGAAGTGGATAAAACATTTTTTACAATTACAGAATTATTGTTATTTCTTTAACATGTTCAGGGAGAGTTCTGTTCATGCTGTTAATTTTTTTTTTATTCTGTTTTCAGTATGACATAACGCACATTTCCACTTTGTACACAAATGGTTGATTGTCTTGTTGTGTATGACTCAGAGCATTAGGGTGAATTGTAGTGTTTGTAAATAGGTTTTGGAATTATTGGTATTATTGGAGATTGCTTTACTGGCATCTTTCATTTTATATGGACACATCTATAGATAAGGGATGTAATCTCACAGTATACATTGCTTTATTCAGCATTTGTGTGTAATAACTGGATGCTTAAAGCTGTGTAATGCTAGGGTAAGTTTAGAATTCCCTGTGGGTTCATGAGCTCCAGAACACTGATAGCCCATCCCTAGTCTAGCCTAATTTGGACAATGAGTAAGTCACTTGCAGTATGGGAAAACAGTAGTGATATACTCAAACTCATATGGGTACGAAGAATTCTTAAATAAAAAGAAACACTTTTATTAAACTGCATAAATCATAACTTCAACAATCAAATGGCAGGAACTGGAAACATACATGGAAATTATCGACAATAAATCATAACAGAGGGGTAATGATTACTACAAGTCTTTCTAGTCTGACATAATTGAGTCTGAGGAATAGATTTTTGATCTCTTCCCCATAGGAACTCCCCAATCTTTACTTGTGGTGGGGCCTCAGCAGCCTAGCTACCAAATACACAAATCTGTTGCTCCCTATAACAGTTGTTTCCTTATGTATTCTACTTTAGTCTTTCATCAATATTTTCTGTTGACCACTCTCCTGCTCTCCATTTAAACCTTTGCCTAACTCCACACAAGGATTATCAGGTGGATTTCAGAGTTGACATGCTCCATTTGATGCTGGTACCTAAGGTCACCACAAAATGGAGATACAGAACCAGGTAGAAGCTACCGTCATAGAATAATATAATTTAAACTCCAATTAAGGCTAACTATTAAATTTTCTGCTGCACAGGAAACCAGACCCCAGATTTATAACATTAACTGTGGTCCCATAAAAGACTCATGCACCACTTTATTGGTTGAAAATTTTGGCCACAGCTTTTTTTAAAATATTGTATATAACCAACACCTTATTGCCAGTGGTTGCAACTGGCAAGTGGTACAAATTAGACCCAACAGCTCCAAGAGTCTCCATTGGTACTGGAAAGCATACCCAATCTCTATGCTACAGGCACAATTGCTACACTGCTCACCAAATTAAACAAACTCTGTCTTTGCTTACCAAATGTCCATCTTAAAGCTGTGACAGTGAAACAAAATGTTAACATACAGTAAGTCCAAACTACATATATGTATACATACAACAAGATGCTTTACACCAATATAAATATACCATGGGGTCGGTGGAGACCAGAATCTGACAAGCCAACCCCCCCAGTTATATGAACAGGGGAGGGTAGAGAAGTGAACATAGGGGAGAGGGAGAGTAACAATCCCATATATTGTATACACAATATATACCATATACATATACACAAGTGTGATCTCGTTTATCAGTCATGATCCAGCCACCCTTGCCTCGCCTGTTGCTTCACAACTGTAGCAAGGAGAAATAGTTGGCTGGGTGTACTTCTTGTGTGTGTATTTTATTTAATTATTGTTGTTCATCTTACCAGTTTGTTTCTGATATTCAAACTACTTTTAAATGTTCAACTAATATGGGCATTTGGGCTATTTCCTATTCTCTTTATGGAAGTTAAAATGCAGATGATTAGGCAGTCTTTCACTGTTGTGCACAGAAGCATGGAAGTGACATTTTGTACTTGCACACTGTCATTGTAAGTACTTTGGTAGCATTTGATGATGTAGCATCTTTAGCTGTCATCTCAGAAGTTATAAAGATTGTAGTGACATTCAAACTTCAGTACCATTACTATAAATATAACCAAAGTAAATAGAGCAAAGATAAAAGATATTAGCAGCATGTGTAATGAGAAAATTACATTCTTAGGTTTTACAAATGCTATTGAATTCCACTTTGACCTATATAAAAAGCATCCACATAAAACAGAGAAATAAAACACATAAGTAACATATATTAAATGCTATTAACAGTCATATCAATAAAACTAGGCTGTTTCTCCTGCAATAACTGGTCGAGATACTTTTAGGGGGTTATTCACTAAAGTCTGAATTGTTGCGTATAGGTGCAAATTCACCAGATAAAGACAGTCACAATAGGCTGCTACTGTCGTAGTCGTGTCTTTATAATGAGAATATTGTCACAGTCGCGACTTTATTATGGAAAATTTGTCGCAATCTTAACATTAAAAAATTGTCGTGACTTTACAATGGGGAAATTGTTTCGGATTTACTATGGGAATCTGCTGTTTGTGAATTTGACAGTCGATAGCACTGGAGCTATCAGTATTTGGCAATTCCCTTCCTAATCCCCACTAGCTGATACAAGCATACAATTGTCCTTTAATGCAGGAGAAACATCCTATTTTTATTGCCTATTTATAAAAGCTGTTCAAAAGAAATTTTATCTCCCAAAAGCGTTTGTGTGCAAGAGGCTGGCATAAACCATTATTTCCTATAGAGTTGGACCTGTCATTTAGCCACAGTCAAAAAAGATTTTCCATTGAATAAAAGGATAATGAAAATTGACAGTGAAACTGATTGAAAAGGTCAAAAGGTCTCAGTCAATATCCCCCACTGTCTCATGGAATGTTACTCACACAACACCAGATAAACAATTCCCAGAATCACAAGTACACACCAATAGTTTACAAAAATTAAAAAAAGAACAATGTCAGCTTTGTTGACACCTGATTAAAGCAACAAACAGTATTAGAAAGTTATAAACTGTCAAGGCTACCAGTGCTGTGTTTGCAGCTTGGCAGTTCTGAATCTTCCCTGTCTGCCCTGACCTTGGCTCTCCTACTGGTTGACTCTGTTGGTTGCTGTAACATCTGCTTCACTGCTTCATGGCTAGAAGAAAGAGACAAAGCTGCAGCTCACTAACACAGTGAATAAGAGCATGAGCTAAAAGCGCAGAGAGAGAACAGAACAGCAGCAAGAGTCAAGAAGCCACCGTGCAGTACAAAGAGAAGAAGGAGGCATGAAAAGAAAAGTCAAAGCAAGGAACACTGACAAGCACACATAGGGTTAAATGAAGACTGACCATTGTCTAACTGTAGCTCTCAACTTTTAAATCTCCCATCACCATGTCAAGGAAGTAGGGGTGGTGGGGATTGGCTGAGTCGGTGGTTGTGTTGGGTTGCCTAGCAACTGACACAACTTGCAAAGAGAGAGCCGGCATCACGAGCTGCAAGAGGTGACACTTCAGATATACTGTATAATCCCATGATAGACTGGTCCACAAGCCTCTTAACTCCTGGAGTCCTTGCCTAACATTTCCACTCTTTTTGCATGAGTACATTAGATTAGCATGAAACTGTTCTGACTCACATGTTTGTTGATTTTCTTTTCTTTTGCTTTTCAAACCTTATTATCTGAAGTGCATTTTCTTACATTTAATCGACATTCCATCATCATCACCTAAATCATTGACATTTTATTTCAACCCTTGACAAATAGCAGAGTGGGACCGTTATTGACTTACTATCACTTCTTCTCAATCTTTAACTTTTAATCTAAGCGCACTAGACATGTCCTATTGCCTCCCGACTGCCACATTTCATAATCCTTACCCTGTAGTTATAATAAGGCTTTTGCAAAGTAAAAAGATCATTGAATTTGTCTTGCATTTGCAGGGTTTTATAATGACCTGATTTAAAAAAGTGTAGTTAGAATTTCAACTTTTTCCCTCTGGAGAGTTCTTCATCAGGATTAAATGATAATAGCCGGACATTATAGCCTTTCAGGCTCATTCCCCAAGAGTAAATATTTTCACCACTTACACAATGACTGGTTGTGCACAAACAACAGATGACATATTAATGCACATGAGTGGGAACATGGAGGTTTGACCTTAGCTGCAGAATAGTGCTAAGGAGGAACTAAGCAGAGATTATGCTGAACAAATAAACAAACACACCTCTTTATCACATGGTCAGGAGACTGAAAGGGCAGTAAATATAAGAATATTAATGCTGAATAAATTATTTTCCTTCTTCCTTTTTTATCTTTCTCCTGTGATCTACTAACACATTCATTTTTTTGCCCTCTATCATAGTTCCTTTAGGATTTGTCCTTGTCTTGTTCTTTGTATATACTAGGAGAATAAATCAATTTCTCTGGCCTGCAGCATTGAGTTTGTGCCAATTAAAACATAATTTATACACTTTCTCTCCCCCACTTTCCTTTTTGCTAACTAAAGTAACTGGTTTACTGCCATGTAGCGAAAATGATTTCACCTTCTGTAAGCCTTTCACACAATAGGAGTTTAGCCCCATATTACTGGTTTTTGCAACATTGCTAAATGGCACTCACATGAGTTGTGTATGAAATCTTTTTGGAGAATGTCCCAGTGACTAGCAAATCATGGAGGAAAACTAGATTTCTAATCTACATTTTTGAACCAAGGCATGCACTACAGATTAGGCGAAAGTTGCATTCTGATGCACTAAGCCTTCTTTAAAGAGGTTGAGATGCCATGAATATATCCAGAATATCCCAAAAATGACCCCTGGTAACTTGCTCTTCAACAGAACAAGCTACATCAAATCGTTATGTCAAGTAATTTTCTACTCCATGCACTTTCCCTTCTGCATTTTCATCTCCAAATGTTTTCCATTAATAAGATTTACAAGTTTGTATATTGAAATGGGCATTGAACCTTTAGGACATAATGTCCACAATGTAAACATATAATAAATGTATTGCAACAACTAAAATAATGCGCCGTGTTTAAAGTGAAGCTCTCAACATTCGCAGAACTATCTATGGGCTGCTGTAGACAGAAACAAAACGAGCACTTAGGATCTGCATACCATGTCTTTGCCATTTGAGGAACCCACATAATGACTAACTTGATCTGTTACATAGCAGTGCTTAGTGAGACCAGGATACAGGCATGTGTCAAATGTTCAGTCTTGTCTGCACACTTGAGGTGACGAGTTTGGCATGCAAAAGTAATGATCTAAATGGTTCCCCGTATAAAGCGCTGTACTAGGTGGTATTCTCTATACAAGGATGCCTTGGTAAGAAACTTTAAAAGCGCACAGTTACTTGCTGGTATTCTGCTAACTGCTCTGTTCATTTATGTTACTTTTTGTGCATAAACTGTTGCATGCTTAAAGTTTATAGCCCATTCTTTACTTTGTTAACATATGTCCTCCCAACCTCTTCTATGCCTATACATCTGCCTATGCCTACACAGATCTTGCTCCTTGCCTCGCCATCTGGAAGACTACCAGCACTACAGGACAATCAAGCACAAACCAAGATTTTATTTTGAATGAAAGCTTGGCTGTAATTTCTGTGCTTCCTGAGTGAGGGCACTGATCCGAACTGCTTCCTACAAATCCCTGAAGACCTAAATATTTGACATCTCAGCTATGATAGTGGATATTTTTCTGATCCAGGAACCAATACATTAGAGCATTAATAGAAGCAAACTCCTTTTTATTTATGCCAGTTGATTCCTAGAGCTGTATGAACACTGCTAGCAAAGTCTGTGGATCCAAGCCGCCATTTTATCGAGGACAGCAAAGCAAAAGTAGAAAAGCCAGTAGCACAGGCACAAAGTTAATACTGCCAAACTCTGTGTAGCCATGACAATATACATATCTTCTCAAAAAGGAATAGGAAATGGTTTCAGATAGCTGGATTATTATAAATTATTATTGTTTTTGCAAGACCATTTTTATTTTCACTGCTTCTTTGAATCAGACCAACAAACAGGTATCCAATTTTCATTTCAGTACGAATCTTTTTTTAAAAAAAAATGTAATTCCAACATAAATGGAAGGTGGTCATTGTCTTGTTACGTATCTGATGTTTGCGGTATAAATTTGCCTGCTACATATTCTTTTTCCCAGTGAAGTTGCTCACATGTTCTCTGGACTAGAATGAAATGATTTTTAGTCTTTTTGTCTTGTCTAACACTGATTTTGCTGTACAAAAATATACATAATATCGCAGTGTATTTTTGAGCTATAAAATTAAAAACACAATATGGAAGGCTTAAAGGTCTATACTGGAAACAAGTAAAGCATCTAAAGTAGATCATCATTTAGGCCATGTCATTATTTCCTCTGTGAACCTACAGTAGAAAATGAATTCTGCTAGAGAAGCAGTGAGTGAAGAGTTACAAGGAGAAATAACAGTCAGATCTATAGCAGATCGTAAGTATTCTTAATGTATTCTTGTAATGATACTTTGTAACTGCATTAGACTAAAAGCAATCATTTAGTAAAATGGTGCTGCGCCACATACGTTTTCTCTCTACCATTTTCTTCCATTAGCTTCTTCCTACCCTTAATTACATTTTTTACACAAGACTTAAATAATTTTATACATATATACTGTATGTCAGAAACATATATGAGCTATAATAAATATAATTTAATGAGTAAGCATTAGGTTTATTTAAGATTAAAATTCTCTCTCTCAATATATATATATATATATAGGTAATTTATTAATACAATATACAGTATATATATATATATATACTGTATATTGTATTAATAAATTACCTGCACTTCCATATTATTCCTCATGTGTTTTATTAGGCATTTTTGTGTTTTGTAGTAACTCTTTACCAATAGCTCATTAGAAATGCAGACCCCAGAATGTGAATATATATATATATATATATATATATATAGTAGTTGGGGCTCTGCGATGGGAGAATTAGTGACCAATTTCGATGCTTATGGCAGTTACAAACACAGAGCTGTTTGCATGACTTTGCATGCACTTTTTTACTAAAGTAGCAAATTGGGGGCTCATTGTGGAGCTGCTACTGTTTGACTGAATTCACCACACTACGCAGTAGATGGCTTTTGCTTATTTGCTATGGGAATCAGCATTAGACTGGATATCTCTGGGCCCACCAGGAGCGTCCCTTCACCAGCAACATCATTTTTAATGACGGGCTGGCCTGCTCAGATGGACCTTACTCTGGGCCCCGTTGGAAGGGTCTGCATGGGGCCCTGAGCCCCTCCCCCCAGGAGCCTAGTCTTACACTGATGGGTGTCCTTGGTTTACTGAATAAGGAGTAGAGAATTCTGGACTATCCGAGTGTAGCAACCTGTAGCGATGAGAATTCCTTCTGACAAATTCTCACTTTTCTGAAAAAGCTCCTTTACTATTTAAATAAAGGAAAATGAATGGAAGATAATGTGTTGGGCCATACATAGCTTATTGTGTGCACAGAAAATTCTCTGCAAGGCTACATTTGTACAAGAGCGTAAGTGATAATATTGTTTGTAACATTTTCCAGCGCTTAAGAAAGAGGAAAACTACCTACTGGTGAGAAACAATGTGCTGTCTTGTATTAGAAGAGGCTTTCTTGGCGAGAGATGATAGTGAATCTCAATCATTGTTCTGTACACCTAGACCAGCGTTTCCCAAATGGTGGGTCGCGACCCGGTACCGGGCCACGAAAGCAAAATGATGGGTCATGAGAGTGCGTATGGGTTTTCATGACTGAAAACTAGTAATGGACTTCGCGCATGGCACCGCTCATGAATATTCATGAGGCGGCTACTTCATGACGCAACACTCATTGTATGCCTTAAAACTAGTAAGCCTTACTAGTTTTAAGGCGTACAATGCGTGTTGTGTCATGAAGTAGCCGGCTCATGAATATTCATGAGCGGTGCCGTGCGCGAAGTCCCTTACTAAGTGGATCACGAAGGATAAGCGCAAAAATAACCGGGCCACAGAAAAATAAGTTTGGGAAACACTGACCTAGACTATTCTATGACCCACTTGTATATTCTCTTTAAGAGAACTGGTGTATTATATACACCAGTGTATTGACTTATATTTGAATATTTATGTTAAATTGATATATACTACCATTAATTCTTTGTGATACTTTTACATTCTACCATTTACCTCTTCCATTTTTATAAATGTATATACTCCATATAATAGTTATGGTGAATATATCCAGAGATTCTACTACTACTATTGTTGTACACAACATGAATAAAGTATTGGTACAATGGGATGCAGTAGTGCAAGAAGGTACATTGTGTTCATTTTTTACATAAATACCATTTGATACATTTCCCCCATTGTCGCTAATACAATTTTGCTTACAGGTTCTAGAACGCTGTTGTACTACAGATATAGTATATGTTTATAAACATTTATATAATAAGCGCTCGCTGCAGATTCAGAATAAGAGAACAAAATGAAATCCTCTATTCTGAGTTGATTAAGGGTAAAACTTTTGAGAACACCGTTGCCTTACATAGAAGAATTCTGTGGTAATTATCTCTTCAGGGATTTCACTCCACAAACTTGTAGACGATATACCAGTACATGGTTTTATTCCGTAGAATGGTACATGGCTCTCCTATGTGGTCTTGGAAAATGCATGAATACTGTAAGTTATAAAAAATATATCAGTAACAGATATAAATAGTGCATGTGGTATATATAAGCAGTGAGACCAGTAAATGGTTATGGAATTTATTTGCTTTATGGCAGAGCTATAAATGAAAATACATTGTATAGGATGATGTGACTCAGTTAAGGCATTTCCAACAACTATTGAAAGTTATTTTATTTACTATTTCTGCTAAGGTGACTATATTCATGTTCCATTTTATCCTAAATTAAAAGGAAATGATAAAAGAAATGTATTTGTAACACATCATAGACCAAACAGTTGCATAAAGGTGTGAATTCCCATTTATTCAGCACCTCTCTAACTTTAGTTAATCATCAAAGATCATTATTTTGTGCAATTTTCTCAATACCCAACAAAATCAACACCTACAGTATCTCTACTGTCAGTGTAACAGTCTTACAATGAATTTCTAGTGAGCCCCATTTTTTCTCAGTCCCTAAGAAGTGCTCCCTGAGCAGTGGCTAATATTATAAAGATGTCAGCCTCCAGTTACAACTTTGGGGTCACAGATCATTTATGCCATTGGGCTAGAACATCCTAAACTGGCATAGTAAGCTCTGTATATAAGGTACATTGTTACAAGATGAAATGTTTTTCAAGTTCTAGTTCTCCTTTAAATAGCCTCATAAATCCAGTAGTGTTTAAATGACAGGGGAAGCTATGACAATTGTTTATTTTGTTCACCCTTTTACATGTGCTCCAGCATACAACCCACAGATGGGTTCCCAGTCTCTTGAGGGGGTAAAGGGGTAAAGATTTTTCAATGTGCAAAGTGAGCTCCAGATCCTTCGGCTCACTTCGCACATGCTGTTATGTACTCGCTGATGTGCTGCACGCGGACATCAGCGAACGCATTAAAGGGATTCCAGTCTCAGCGAGACCACTTGAGTCGCCTCATCGAGACTGGAATCCCTTTAAAGCGTTTGCTGATGCATCATCGAGCGCATAACAGTCTGTGCGAAGTGATGCGAAGGATCCAGAGCTCACTTCGCACATGGCTGAATTACCCCCTTTGGATCATTTTATTTTGCTTCCGCAGCTGTCGGCACATGCTCTTTGCTATTACTGAGTTTTTATGATATGACCGTTTGATTTCCCGTAAAATATAAAACTAAAAGTGTTGACAATGCTGAAAGGTGAAACAACAAGGCGAAACAATGTGAAGACGCTGTCCCTTGTGGGACTGGTGTAGGTTTATCTTTTTTTTGCAAGTGTTTCTTTAAGTTATAAAGAGATATTCTGTTGTTTTGGCCACATTATCAGGCCTTTATGGTTTCACTCATGAGCAAAAGAAAACGATTATAAGCCAGAGGCAAAGCTTAATGACATTATAATGAACAAGTGAAAGAAAATAAGAAAAATACATTGTGTGTATGCAAGTGTAACAGATTGTTAATATGTAGGTATTATTGCAGAAGTTTGTTTTATTGAAAAAGCTGCAGATGAGAAGCTCTGCAACAAATAGCCTGCAGCTTGATCTTCATGTTTTTCACACCTGGATTTATAGAAATAAACGAATGGAGGGGTTTTTTTTCTGGGCAAACTAGCAACTGACCTCTTAACGCATTAAGGGTGATCAGTCATTTAATCAAGATGCTTAGAGGGTTATTGCCTAAAGTGCAAATTCATTTTGCGTCACTTGGGGCGGCTACGCTCTGATTCTATACTCCTTATTGACTAGACAGGGAATTCCCATAGAAAATCCATGGCTGCCACAATATTCCCATAATAAAGTCGCTAACGCATCACTAGCAGTATATTGTGTAGTGTGCAACCGTCATTAGCTGGAAAATTCATCACATTGCAGAATATGGGGAAGTGACAAATTCACCCCTTTATGCAAATATTTGCACTTAAGCAAATAACCCCCTGAATGTTTTCTTATGTTGACTTTGAAAAAGCTAAAATGCTTTTATTGTGCCATACAAGGCGGCTCAAAGTAAACTTCCCAGTATCATCACCTTCCCTCTCTCCTACTGTATTTACCTCTGTACCCTTTTATAGACAAAATTTATTAAACTCAGAAAGGACAATTGTGCCTTTTTGAGTTTATTTATTGTAAATCTCACTGCTCAATCAGTAAATATTGATCCCTATTTTTCAACCAATTTTTATCGATCGAAACTTTTCAATCCAACTTTTTTATGCAAAAGTAGCCATAGTTTACATGAGTACTTTGACTAATTTTCCATTGAAAAATTAAATGGAAAAGTTTAGATAAAAACTATAAAAATTTAGTTGAAAAGTATCAATCGATATTTACCGATTGAATGGTGAGATTTACAGGGAATAAAGTCGAAAAGGTGAAATTGGCCTTAGCGAGTTTATTAAATTTCACCTGTAATGTTTACGTGAAAAGGATTGAATGTGACTCCTGAAATGAATTCACCACAATGCGCAACAATTTTCCAGTAGTGCAGCAAAGTCAATTGTGCATATTGATTAAATAGCATACTTTTATGGTGATGGAGCCAATTATTGCACAGTAATATCTGTCAGTTGAATAATAGCAGTGGAGTATTGTAGAGATTTTAAACATAAATAGATGTATTGTAGCAAAGTAATGTCATCAAGTGATATCACATGGATTTGTTTAAAGGAAACAATGCCATCAATACAATCAACATTAATGACAACATACTGGCAATAGGCATATATTTTCATAAGAAATGGCAAAATCATTCTTTTCTCATGTTTTGGTTGTCATTATTGTTGCCAGAGAATAGTCACATAAAGTACAATAATTGTTTTTTTTTAATTATTTCAATGGCAGTGAGTTCCTAGATCATGTTGACACATGGGGGGAGGAAGGGGGGTTATTCACGAAGGTCCAAATCTGACTGTCGAATTCTTAAAGAGCGGATTCCCATAGCAAACCTGCGGCAATTTACCCATTGTAAAGTCACTATTGTGACAATTTTCCATAGTAAAGTTGCGACTGTGACAATATTCTCATTATAAAGACATGACTGTGACAGTAGCAGTCTATTGCGACTGTCTTTAGCTGGCGATTTCACACCTATACGCAACAATTCGGTCTTTAGTGAATAACCCCCACTTGGTCTCCATATTTCTAAGCCTTTTGAGTGAAACGTTGCTGGAGTAACAGAAACCAAA
>WMED01022096.1:0-11758 GCA_019650415.1 Pipa parva | reverse complement strand
TCTTATCAAACCTGCTAAATCTGCAGGGGGTTGAATACTACTTGTAGGCACTGTATATCATTTATACAATGTGTTTTTCTGAATTTAATTTGGTGGTTCTATCTCTCAATGTTAAAATTAACCTACTCTTTAAATTAAAAAATCACCTTGTGTTTGTCAGTGGGAAAACTTACAAAATCAGCAAGGGATCAAATAATTATTTCCTTCACTGTATACATAAGTTATGATGGTGTTCATGTTAGTCCACAGGTACAAGAAAAGTGTATTGCAATACTTGATGATACCTTTTTTTATTGAACTAACAGTCAGTTTAAATAGACAAGCTTTCAAAAGATACTCTCTCTTCCTCAGGTCAAAGCAATACTGAGTTCAGTTAAGAAGATTTTGTACTAGCATTTGTAAATAATGTCAGTAGTCCAGCTAGAGTGGACAAGGGGGGGTTGGGGGTGGAATTCTTTGATACAGAGAAACTAACAGTTTAAAAGCAAACATAAATAAGTACAGTACATAATTATCCATAATATAAAGGTATAATAGTGAAATCGAGAAACAGGTAAAAAAAAAAGTACTAATATAAACAAATTAAAGCAATCGTGTCGTAAATAATGTTAGGAATGGATTGAAGCTGACAAGTGTGGGGGAGTGGGGTGGAATTCTGTGTTACAGAGATGATCATAGATTCAAATCACACACAGAAGAATACATACTATACCATTATATAACGTTAAGATAGTGAGACAAGAATCCAAGATCTACATTGAGGTGGCTCAGTAGTTAGCACTGCTGCCTTGCAACGCTGGGTTCTGGATTTAATTCCACACTGGACTTCATCTGCACACAGTTTATATGTTTCCCCCGGGCACTCCGGTTTCCTCCCACAATCCAGAAACATACATCTGTGTGTGTGAATGAATAGGGAAACTAGATTGTAAGCTGAAGTGAATGACGAATTTCTGTAAAGCGCTGCATAATATCTAACAAAATCAGACAATGTGATTTTCTGGATTTGTTTTCTCATTTTGTCTCTCATAGTTGAGGTCTACCTATGATGTAAATTACAGACGTCTCTTATCTTTTTAAGTGGTGGAACTTGCACTATTGGTGATTGACTAAATACTTTTTTTCCCCACTGTATGTCTTTTAGTCTGTTTCTTTCTCACTGTCATACCTTTATATTATGGAAAATTATGTATTTATTTCTGTTTGCTTTTAAACTGTGAGTTTCTCTGTATCAAAGAATTCCACCACAAGTCAACTCTAGCAATATTTACGGCTGCTCCAATAGTCTATTTCAGTATAATATCTTTTTGCCTGTCTTTATGTAACCCACTCCTGAACTTGGTATTGCTTGAGACTTGATAAAGGGAGGACAGACCTCTTGAAAGCTCATCTATCTAAACCAGCAAATCTCAACCTTGTTGAAACTGGGACCCCTGGGTATTGATGTCACTTGATGACTTTCGGGACCAACGTCTCCATGCAGGAACCCTTATATTAAGGGAATTGCGCTTACTGCCAGCTTCACAGCATGTTTGCGAACCCGTGAGAGCGTCGTTTCACCCCCAAAGGGGCCACGACCCACAGGTTGAGAACTGCTGTAAACTGACTTTAGTCCAATAAAAAAAAAAAAGGTATCACCAAGTATTGCTATATATAGTATTTTTCTGCCAGCCATCTTGATAAAGGCCCTAGGGCAGTGGTCGGCAAAGTGCGGCTCTTTAACCGCCTTGTTGTTGCTCGGGCCGCACTGCCGAAGCCACACCCACGACCGCCGACGGCTCTTCTGATTGGCTGTCGGTGGTCATGGGGTCAAGAGAGGGCACGCCTCCCTCTTCCGGTGGCTCAGAAGATAGTTATCGCCGCTGGAGGAGGGAGTGAAATGGCTCCCTCCCAAAAGAAGTTTGCCGACCCCTGCCCTAGGGAATGGGCCACAATTTTGAGGGCTTTTCAATACGAATAAATAAAGTTTATTTTATTTTTTATACTTTGGAGCTGAATTGAGTTTTTTTTGTTTTTTTAATTAATCCCCAGGAGTGTGAAATGGTTAGCTTTTGTTTTTTGCTTTTAATGTGATTTAAAAGTTCACCATTTTACAATAATACAACTAATACTAATTTGAGAAACACATCTATAAGCAGCACTGTTCTGTTTTTGAGGGCTAAAGGTTTGCAATTTTGAAAAGATTCTGTTTTCATAATGCTACATGAAACACTGCGCTAACAATATCCCCAGGCTACACTGATGTAAATAGTGGCATGTTTATAGCTCTGTATTCTTTGATTCTGTTTTATTTATTGTAATGATAGACTGTGTCTCTGTTATAAAAGGAAAGAGAGCTGCTTAGTTGATAAAGAAGTAATTCATCCTCAAGGCAAAGTACTAGAACGTTATTTTTCTGGAATTAAAGTAAACATTAATACAATATATAAAACAGTTTTGCTGGCCAGTCATTTTTCATGGTTTTTGGTCTTGTACCATATTTTTTATTATTATTATTATTATTAAAGATAGTGTGCTAGTAGTTATTTAAATAGGGCAGTTTTCAAATATATAGTCAAGTGCTGATATATGATGCTTACTTATTTATTTTTATCTAAAATTTGTAGACTTGGGCCAACCTTTAACTGATAAACTGTCTAAATGTTAAACCGCTTCCTGATTTTATTATGAGCAACATTGTACCACTCATTATAATGACTTACCTGTGTTGAAGTTATGCATTTGTGAATAAAAACTTAAATGAGAGTGTTGGCGTACAACTAAAGCGTTATGATTCAGCCAGATTGTAATCTTTTTTTTTTTTTTTTTTCATCCAAAAATCCTTCAATTGGAATAAATGCCAATATGAATTCTGAATTTGCAGCATCCCCAAGCAGAATAGTCTACCACTTCAATTTGCTTAATGTTCTCTCTATGTCTTAAAGGGAAACTGAAGCTAAAAAATAAAAAAAAACTATTAAATATGTACCTCATAGTAAGTTGAATCATTGTAGTCGCAGCTTGAACTGTGCTGTATTTTCACTGCACTGAGGCAAACTTTTCACCGCACTTCACACACAAGATTCAGCCAGAAGCTCCGCCCACTTGACGAATCGGCAGTCCAAAAGGCTTCAAACGTCATCATGTTCATTGCAGGGCCAATGAGAATACTCCCCTCAATGAACATGACATATGAGGCTTTACGGCAGAGCTACTGGCTGAATCTTGTGTGTGAACTGTGGTGAGAAGTCTTCCTCGAGGCAGCGAAAATACAGCACAGTTCAATCTGGAACTGCAATGATTCAACTTAATATAAGGTATGTATTTAATATGTCTCTATTATTTTTTAGCTTTAGTTCTTTAATGTATCTGGTTATATGGCAGACAATGTGTAATTGCTTAAAGTGGACCTGTTAGGTCCACTTAAAAGTATGATTTTAAGAAGCAGCTAAAAGGTTTTTGGTAAGACTGCAGAAATACAAACTCCCTGCTTCTCTTCTACTCCTATGCCTGACTCAAAGCTAGTCTGGGACTGGACTAAAGGGAAGACTGACATAATAGCTCCCCTAATCAGATAGTAGTCATGTTGTAAAACAGACCCCAACAGTTTTATTGTTTTCTATGGAGCTTTGAATCAGTGATGACCAACCTTTTTCGGCCTGGGGGCCATATAAATTAACAGCCGGTGCTGACTAATGGAACACATGTTAATTCCAACACATAACGAACCCAGGAGTAAGGGTCTTAACAATGCGGGGAAACGTTCCACCCAATTGTGAGATACTGCAAATAGCATGCAGTTGAATAATAACATAAAACATGATGATAAATCCCCTGTGCCACATGCCAATTTCCTACACTGTGGGCAGAAGTTTCAAGGGGCTGGATAGCACAGTGTCACAGGCCGTAGGTTGGGCATTACTGCTTTAGATAATGTGTATTCAAGAAGTTCTCCAGAAAGTCCAATTTTTAAATCTAAATAGATTAATATCATACTTTTGAAACAGTTGAAACTTTTTGGAAGAAAATATTGAATGTATATTAACAGCGTTTGAGACTTTTTAATTTTTTTGTTTTTGTTTGTTTTACTGCCCTTTTAACCATCATTGAGTTTGTGTGCTAGGGCAAGATGGAGCAACGTTTCTATGGTTCTGCACAAACCATAAAGTAGAACACCTTCATTGTATGTATGGTTCTGCACAAACCATAAAGTAGAACACCTTCATTGTATGTTTGGTTCTGCACAAACCATAAAGTAGAACACCTTCATTGTATGTATGGTTCTGCACAAACCATAAAGCAGAACACCTTCATTGTATGTATGGTTCTGCACAAACCATAAAGCAGAACACCTTCATTGTATGTTTGGTTCTGCACAAACCATAAAGCAGAACACCTTCATTGTTTATGTAAATAAACATATAGAATTTGTCATTGTGTGGTTGTTTAGTGTATTGTATCCTAATAAACATTTTTTTCTGCAGTGATCCAGCAATGAAACAGTTTCTCTTGTACCTGGATGAAACAAATGCATTAGGAAAGAAGTTCATTATTCAGGACCTGGATGATACCCATTTGTTTGTCTTGGCTGAATTAGTTGCTATCCTTCAAGAGAAGGTTGGAGAACTGATGGACCAGAATTCATTTCCTATCACCCAGAAGTGAAGACAGTAGGCTGTATAATGTGATGGGGACGTTAATGTTATCTGGACTATTCTATATTGTGGTTCAATAAACTGGCACAGCACCATTCTGTCTGTTTCCCGACGTCTCTATTACATGTTGAGGAGCAATGCAAGAAACATTTTTTTTTTGGCAGCCTTTCTTCAATTTCTAAAAATCACAATTCAAGAATACACACTAATAATGATATTCCCTCATATCTTGTAAAACAATTCAGATAAT
Organism: Pipa parva; assembly: GCA_019650415.1. Taxonomy (NCBI): domain Eukaryota; kingdom Metazoa; phylum Chordata; class Amphibia; order Anura; family Pipidae; genus Pipa; species Pipa parva. The sequence continues at coordinate 6,874 of WMED01022096.1, read as the reverse complement.
ATGTAATAGAAATCATTGCCTTATTAAACTACCATATTTACTGTCTGTAAGTATAATCTTTGTTATTTTAGAGCAACTTTCTGTTACAAACACTTTGTGTGCCGTGTTGTTCCTTTTCAAGTTAACTTCGTGAATGAAAGCAAAGAAACTGCTTGGAGGAGACTTTTACAAACATTTATTTCTTCCTGCCATAACTTATCAGGGCAACTATGGTAGCAGGAATATAGTAAGGAAAGAGCACATGCTCATCTATATTTATTGTAGTGTTTCATTTTTCTTTGTAACTATATATTTATTGGCATGATAAATAATTGTGCTCGGTTCAGTATAAAAGCAACATAAATGTACTGATGTTTGATTTGACGTTGTCTGGCTATGTTAGAGAATAAAGTAAAATAGTTCATCTCTAAAGTTGGAATTTTTGAGGTTTTGTTATTCACATTCTCCTTTTTTAGAAATGAATGTTAAGCTGTACTGATCCTGCCCTATAGACTTGGGTGTTGGTAGTTATGATTCTTTTTAATGGTCCATCGTATCACAGGAAACAGCTTTTATATCTTTCTGGGTTCTGTTGTAAACGGAGGAACCCTGTGAGGTTCTAAAAGTTGTATCTTTAAGAACAATAAGTTGTTTTTATCAAATGTGTCATCACTTTCTCCAACAACTGAGGGGGTTATTCTCTAAAGTCCGAATTTGACTGTTGAATTCTCAAACAGCGGATTCTCATAGCAAATCCTTGACTGCGACAATTCTCCCATTGTAAAGTTGTGGCTGTGACAATATTTCCATAGTAAAGCCGCAACTGCAACAATATTAACATGGTAAAGTCGCAGTAGCAGTCTATTGTGACTGTCTTTAGCTGGCGAATTCATATCTTTATACAACAATTCAGACTTTATCAAATAACCCCCTCAATCTACAGTATTCTGTGCCCTTTTTTTAAAGAGCAGTTAGTTGAAGCCAATGCATGGCACCTCAAGCCAATTATAAAGTACCTGCTAGTTTTCTAGATTTCAGTTTAAAGATAGGAAAGGAAAAAAGTTTGGAGTGTGGTGTATGTAGACCAGCAGAATGCTAACAAATATACCTAATAATGGTTATTATGTATGGATATTCAAAGACTCATAGTAACACTTGTATATGCACTAGCACAGTTAACACTTAGCTTGGTTGAACGCAAATGGTAGAATACTTGGTGGGGTGTTGGGAAAGGACTAGGACATTTTGGTATAGCTGCCCCATTTGAATACCAAACAAAAATGATCATCAAAAGTCCTTATTCATATTAATAATAAAAACTATGTGCAAGACCAAAAACACAAATCCTGTCTTTGAAACTACCTTTCTGGTTTAAAAATATTATTTAACCTCTCTATATAATTTTAACGGTGTAAAATAATGTATTTTGTCGTTTTTACTGTTATCACTATGTTTGTATTTATTATTGAGTGGGAAATAATACCACATTGTGCCTCTGCACATCTATTCAATCCCAACTGCTAATACATATATATATATTTGGTAGTATAATATAACTTTACATTAAAAATATTACCAGGGAAAAACAATCTGGCCTTTAAAAATAAATTTGTAATATTCAGTAAAGTAGATTAGCGCTGAAAAAAACATATTACTAAAATTCTGAAAATTTTAGAAAAAAAAAAAATACCTTTTTGTTCTTGTGTAAGAGATGAGTCACAGATTTCATCATTTACCAGCACAGCAGGTCTGGTTTGTTTTATGAGTGTGATGCAGACTATCTTCATACAGCCTCATATCTGGACATAGACTGCAGTACTATCAATGAACCATTGTTTTCATCAGTGTAGCCTGGGGATCTTATCAATCCAATGTTTAATATAATAGCTGTGTAAAGTCAGGGTCACACAGGTGTATAGCTGCGCGTAGTTTAAAAAAAAAAAAAAGCGCATTGTGAAAAAACCTTTGTAAGTAATGACCAATATTCGTTCAGTGTCACACTTGCGTTTTATAGAGAGGAACATGCACTGGAGCACTTCATGTTGCTTTTTTCTAGCATGTGAACAATGCGACCAGATTAGTAGCAACAGGAACTGAACAATAGTGGAAACACAGCGAAGAAAAGTGACGCGTAAGTGCCTATTGCTTGTATATAAAGTGCATTCCGAAAATACGAATGTTATAAATGTTCCTGCAGATTTTCATGCTGCGCTTTTTTAAATTTTTTTTTAAATGACAGCAGATACGCAAGTTTGTCCCTAGCCTAAAGGCGATGAGACACAATAATGAGGGAAGTACATTAATTGGAATATTCATTTAAAATGGACGCACAGACTTTTGGGCCTATTTATATCAAAGTAGTATTCATTTTGCTTCCATTTTTCCTCCGTTGCATCTGTTTTGTCAGTATTTTAAAGGGGAACTCTTGTTCTATTATTACCAATTGCATGGGTGGGCAAAGTGTGGCTTGTGAGCTGCCAGACGCCTCTTCTGATTGGCTGTTGGCAAGTCATGTGACCGGGAGAATGCACTCCAACCCCCTTTGCGGCTTGAAAAAATTTTGTTGCCGCTGGAGGAGGGAGTGAAATGGCTCCCTCCTCTTCTAAGTTTTCCGACCCCTGCTCTACTGTAATATGGAAGGATAGCTTTAAAACAGCTCGCACGACTATCCCACGGGGGTCGAGAACTGCTGCGGCCCCCAGAAGCGCCCGCAGGACCCTTTTTATAAGGGTTCCTGCGGGTAAACTTCGGCCCAAAATGTCATCACGTGACGCGCGTACGCGATGCACAGTGACATCAGCGCCGGGGGTTGCGGCTAAAAAAAGGTTGACAACCGCTGCTTTAAACAAACAATTTATAAATGTTCTACTAACAAAACTGAAATGCTGAAATGCTAATCATTTGATAGAATTGAAAGTTAATAACTGCCCTCCCTTCATTGTTACTCACAGCTAGTTATGTGAGGATGGAACAACTCATTGTCAGTCATATAAAAGAAAGTAGTAATTCCCTTTTTTTGCATGCTTTTTTCCCCCCCTCCTGCCAATAGGCTGCTCAAATAAAAAGCGCCTCTCTCCTACTCATAGGCAGAGGGATTCAGCAGATAAATTCTAATTAAGATTTATTTTTAATATTCAAAAATAAATATAAAGCGCTTCAGTTCACTGCAAAATTTCATCTGTGAATAACTACACAAAGCGATAGGATCAGTTAGTGGCTTTGGATTAAGGTGCCAGGCATTCTGTACCCTCAGATATAAATTTACCACTGGTGAAAAATAATGAGCAATTCCTATAATCAGCCATTCTTTTACACTGAAAAAAATAGGAAGAATTGCTAATATTTTACATACAGTAATCATTCATGTAAAAAGGATACAAATGAAAACAATGGTGGCATATGTATTGTTATGTGACAGAAGTAGCTGCAATTTCCTAGCTGTATTGCTTCCCGCACTAACCGCTAAAATCAGCATTATATGGACCATACTTTAACCATTTTGTTTTATTGTGAATCTACTTTAACAAGGGTTTTGATATCATCAGGGTATGGTGGTTGATAAAAGAAGACTATTTCATACTAGCAGCTGTTTCTGATCGCTGATCTCATAATTCCAAAAATGTTTAGGGTTATGTAGTTCCTGAATGCATCTGTTTCATATAATGTTTCACAATTTACTTTGAAATTTTAAGGGGTCATTCATTAATGGTGAACTGTCACGTAAATGCCTAAATTCACGTCCTTTCATGACTTCTCCAACCCCGCTTATTCAACAACCTATGCTGTGTGACGAATTCAAACTCTTACACCAGTTGCAGACTTACGGAGCTCTTTCAATCAATTTGCGTGTGCGTGTACAGGTAATTAGGATATTCAGAATGCGACGACATCTGTCAAAGGAGCAGATTCTTCAAGGCGTACTGCTTCACATTCCCCTCTTTGCCAGATAACAGTGCCAAATTTAGGGGTTGATAGCAGGGCTCCAGTGTTGCGTAAGGTGACTATTCATTCCAAAGTAGCAATGGCGACTGCAACTAAATTAGTCTACTACTAAACATGAACTAGGCACAAGGTGGCATATAAAAATTATTCACTTATATACAGTTAGTGGGCTATGATGAGATTGACGTCACTGCCCATCACTTGTTGAATTTGCTTCACTCCGTATGACTTCTCATCCCATTACTGTACGACTGAATATGCCACACTATGCACGTGACTGCGTCTGTCACTGTCTGCTGCTTCATGAATAAGAAGTGAATTTGCAAAGTCTATTCCTGATTGTAGTGCTTCCGGATTGTCATGATACAAATGGACAGAAAGTTACTATGCTTACATCCCATCCACGATTTAATAAACAGAATGAAAAATTGACATTGCCTTGTTTTTATTCTTCTAAATTCCATTTTTCCTTTTATACAACCTATGGCTTTCCACCACATGTACTTCTGGCTATTATGAATATTTTTGTAGTTGCAAATTGCATTTCAAAAGCAGAGGGTCTACAAGGCAAGTTCAAAGAGACCTTAAAGGAAACATAAATTAAGGCTAAAAAAAATTGGCAAACATAAAGAAATAGTCATATAAATTTCATGGTTGGAAAAAAGTCTGATTGTAAACTAAAAGTTTCTTATGACTTTTGTCGTGGAAATACGACTACCTCTTTGTCTGTCGGGGTCCAAATCTGTGAAAGATAGAAATTTGTACAGGCCTGTACTGAGAAATTAGCTTAAAACAACGACACAACAAGTCTGTCATTCTAAAAGCATTTCTGGGTTTTAATGATTGATTTACATTATTTTATAACAAAGTTTGCTCATCTGGAAAATAGCTGATCATACAAAAACAAGACTAGATGCTGATTGGCTAAGCAGAACTAGATGCTGATTGGCTAAGCAGATTAAACATACATGTGACACTGCGATAAGTTGTACTATAGAACAACGACTTCCAGACAGATGATAAGACCACCGTCTCCTACAGAAGGACATTTTCTACGAAATTGCAGAACTAGCTGTTTACCACCTATGCACATGCAAAACACTTAATTTAAAAATAATTAAATGTCAAGGTTATATCGTCTGAGTACAATTTTGCTGAACTCAGACTAAATCTTAAAGATATAGTTCATTCTGAATCTAACAGTCCATGTTTAAAAGAGAATATATGAGTTCATATAGGTATTTAGGCCAAATGCCAGTCCATAAGCATGTCCTTTGAGTAAAATATATGAAGTCCAAAAACATATCCATCACACTTTTTAAAACCATACACCCGTAAAACCTATAGTTTCCTAGGCGAATTCACACTTTAATGAATGACCTCCAAAGTGCTGAATGCTGTTTGCCCTCGGGAGTGTGTGACATTCTTATTAGATACCAATATAGCTTTTTACCTGTAGCTGCTTTCCAGTTGCTGTAGAATTCCACTTGGCCTCTGTTACATCATTTTTCTTTGTACCTGCCGCTAAATTGCCGCCTCTCTCTTTGAGACACTCTGCTGTAAGAAGACCTGTGATACAGACCCTAATGTGTGAATGTCTGTGAGAAGGGAGGGGCTGTGTCTAAAGCAGCAAAATGGATGGACCTTGTACTGTTAGGGAACAATGGGATGCAGGAGCTAAAACTTTCATAATTGTGAATCAGTGCTTTGAGGTTTTTTTTTTTTATTGCTACTATATTATGCAACATATTTTTTATCAGATATTCACTTCAGTCCCTGCCTCTTGGAGCTCACAATCTAGTTTCCCTATTTAGTCAAACACAGATGTATGTTTTTGGATTGTGGGAGGAAACCCATGCAGGTGCGGGGAGAACATACAAACTCCATACAGATGAAGTCCAGGGTGGAATTGAACCCAGAACCCAGCACTACAAGGCAGCAGTGCTAGCCACTGCACTACCAACAAGCTACCTGTTCCTGTCAATTTATTAAGCAAAATTTCAAAGGTCAAAGGTTCTGAAAACTCTGAATGGCTCTTCGCTGAATATTTGAGTGAAAATTTTAATTTGTCAGTTTTATGTTAACTAATTTGAAATTGTTTTACTGTTTTTGTTTCTCTGTAGACACAATATGTCTTTGCCATCTTCTTGTCTGATTTGTATTAGAAAGATTGGTACAGCAGGTACTGCTTCAAGACAAGATCGAAACTGGAAGGATATTAGTAAGTACTTCACCAAATTTTTCCCTTTGCTTATGGAAAATCTGCCCTTGCCAAATGACATCTACGGTATGTTCCATTTGTGCAGGTAATGTACTGAAATTTATAATTTTCATTTATGTCATTGTAGAATTGATATCGGAATGTAATAGAGAAGACTTTTCTAGTCAAAAACATGAGATAATTGATTTTAATTTTAGGGCTTGGGGTTTAATGAACAAAACAGTTAAATATAACACACAGTTTATAACATTCTGTCCACCCATTAACCAGGGAGTGAAATTTAAAGAGTGCATATGTGGGCTACCATTAGTGATCAGTTATATGTATTGCATATCTTAGTTTAAGAGAGTCCTTGGCAATTCAGACAATTACTCAGATCCATTTCCCCATACAAGTGTATGGTGCTTTTATTTGCAGTGGACATACCAATGTGCAAAGTTACTTTTTTAAAAGAGTGGCACATTTTTTTTGTTCATTTTTTTATATAGCGCTACTATATTACGCAGCACTTTACAGAGATATGTCATTCACTTCAGTCCCTGACAAAAACAAAAATGTTTATTTCAGTAGTACAACCTACAGTCATGCCCAAAAGTTTTGAGAATGACAAAAATGTTAATTTTTACAAAGTCTACTGCCTCAGTTTTTATAATGCCAATTTGCATATACTCCAGAATGTTATAAAGAGTGATCAGCTAAACAGCAATTAATTGTAAAGTCAATATTTGCCTA
>WMED01022095.1:0-11758 GCA_019650415.1 Pipa parva | reverse complement strand
ACAAATCTAGCCAGGACCGGCCCTGAATGGAAGGGTATTCTTCTGCTGAGTATTAGGATGTCAGGTGGATTAAATTATCTGCATTTTATTAGGTAGGGCCAAGAAGGAATCACACTCTCACACTTTTCAACCCTGGTACAGGCAGGGAGTGGGCACCTAATTAAGTGTTGTAAAGTCAGAGAAAGATGTGCATTTTGGTGACATTCTTGGAAAAAAGGAAAGGTTGCCATAAGGACAAAAGTTGTTCCGGAACACAAAGATGACTTGTCAAGAGTGGCAGAGGGAAGTTTGAGTAATAGCTGCAGTAGCTTTCATGAAACTTAGTTAACTCACTATGGATGGGTAGACACACCACACTTCAGTTATGGTCCCCTAATGTTAGTGTAAGGTAACAGCATGAAATATGAAAAATTTTTATGTGCACTCTGTGATGACCGCATGATTCTGTGATGATGAAAGAGTGTTTGACCTTGAACCTCACATTTAAGGAAGTTTTGACTATAAAAGCTTGTTTTGTAATGCAACTGCACTTATTATATTAAGCTTGCTATATATCTGTGTTTACTGATACTGTAAATAAATGTTATGTAACCTGTGGGTAACAACAACTAGATACATGTGTTTGTAAATTTCTACATAGGTGTTTTTAGTCAGCTTAATGGGTGATTCTATAATAACTGGCTTTTTTGATTCTCCCACTGTACTTTTGTATTAAGGCTAGCATCACAAAAGGTTTTACAATTAAAATAACGTATCTTATTATAAACACTCTTATCTGACATGCTGACATCTATTTTTTTTTTTTTTTATGAGAGTCTGATTAACAATGTTGCTTTGTAATGTCTCAAAACAGAGGTGGGCAATTATTTTTCTGATGGGACCACGTGAAAAGTTTGGGTGGTTTAGAGGGCTAGGGTGTGCTTATCTTGCCAGCGCCTATGGTGGTTGACCATTCCCCACCTCATGTTCTCATGCTTTGGTGGGCCGGTCAGAGATGGTTGGAGGGCCGGATGTGGACCATGGGCTGTACAATGCCTAGGTCTGTCTTAATAGGTTTAATTGGCAGATGGGAACTGATGACATGTTTTACTGGGAAATTGCATATAATAGTTTCTAATGAGCACTGATGCATTAAGGAATAAATGTCTGTTTGTGTGAAAAAAAAACGGGCAAAAATCACATTATTGACTTAGGGGCTTTCGATCAAACAGTGTAGTGAGCAGAAACAATCATTTTTAATGTAAAAATAGCAAAAAGTATCACTTGACTGTGTAACACGTAAAGAAATAAAGGATATGGATATCTCTTGGAACCGTATTTTATTCACAAAAGAACACATATCAGAAGTTGAAAGTTAGAGACATTTTTCCATTTTATTTGTAAAAATGAACTCTTACAAACTGGTGGCAGCAACACATCTCAAAAAAGTTGACACATTGAGGAAGCCCTGTCCCTTTTTTCCAGTTTTACAGCTGTTGAATGCTTTTAAACAATGTACAAATGCATGAAAAAGATTTTTTTCATTCATAAAGGGACATATAATTGTACCTGTTACTTTACAATACTTGCTTGGCAGTACTGATTAAGTACTGAATAACGTGGTATGTGTCGAGTTTTAAATCTCTTAAAAAAAAAAACATTTTAAGTTAATAGCAGTGATTGATAAGAAAAAAATACTGCATAGCTGCTTCTAGTTGCTGAATAATAAAACAACAAATATAGTTTACATTTAAATCTTTTGTGTTGGAAAATAAAACATGCCCAACAGCAAGGGATTTTTCACTGAGCCAAATCCAAGCTCCCTGCAATCACTACGTTAAGTGTTATTATGATTATTTTCTGGAAGACACACATAGTGAGTGGCTGGTGCCAATGGCATCCATATACTGTTGGTTACAGTTTCATTAGATTAGAGAGGTCCCTTCAGTTTAGCACCTGGTCCAACTAGCCTCCACATTTGCAATTATATAGAACCATTCCTGCCAGTTAACACATCAAACAAAACATGCAACTGTGAAAATCTATTACAGAGGCCATTGTTTAACATGTAACCAATCAAAGAACCTACAGTGCAAATGTGAATGCAGCATCTGGCACACACAGCCACACTTTTTTCCCACAGATGAACTACAGTGCCGTGTACACTGCATGCATCAGATGCTGCATCCATGTCTCCTACACACAGCCACCCATGACATGTAGTACTAGTGTACTTAACCCCTATTATTTCATTATTTCACGCACCTGAACCAGCTTGCACCACTCGTTACAGTGAAAGAGACAGATATGGACATCAAAAGAGCCATATCTGGCTCAAGAGACCTAGGTTGCCGACCCCTGCTATAAACCATAGTTGGTAAAATGGTAATGAAGCTGGCATGGTAATGAAATGGTTCTATAAAAGTAATGGTTGTGTGGTAAATGTATGTTGCTGCCATCTAAATGCAACAAAGGAAAGGTCATAACTCATAGCATATAAAGAGGTCTCTCTTAGAGATTTGGAATATCCCAGAAGGCAATGGGAAATGAGTCATAAGTCTGGTGTGCTAAAGGGATGTATAAATGTAGTGTGGGAGGGATAGGAGTTTTCTTCTCTCTTAGGAGGTAGACCTGTCCTAGAGAAAAGTGAATGTCACAAGCAAGAACTGGTACCAGGTAGTCCAAACCTAGGACCCTAGTTCCTAAAAGAAGGAAGAGGTCTTAGTTGACTAAATGAGTGGGTTAGACTAAACCCATTTATGAGTGCAGTAGTAGCACCAGGTTAGTCAGGCCAGAGGTTAAAAATGCCTGAAATGAAATAATGAAGGGTAAGTGTCCAGAGCGTTTTGGGAACATCCTAAGCCCTACACACCACAGGGGTGAAACAAGTGGTTGGATGTAGAATATTTTTATGCCATAATTTGCTAAGATGCTTGCAGGTTTCCTATGGCAGTATTTTTTGGGTGGGTAATCAGATAGATATGGGGCCAAAAAAAGTACAAAAACTTTTAAGTTTTAAATTTACCCATTTAAGTTTTAAATGGGTAAAATAGTATTTAAACTACATTTCTCTCAAAGTTTCAACAGATGCGAATTTGCTACTAATTATTTACTAAGCAGGGGGTTCCCTTGAGCTGGTCTTTTACACTTAATTTGCCTTTTTTCATTCCCCGTTCTTTAATTGTTTTTCTACCCTACTGTTGCTACACCTCACCTAGTTTAAATCTCTCTTCCAAACCATCTTTTTCCCTAAAAAAAAAAAATTGCACCATTGCTATTTGTATATAGCCCATCCATTTTATGGACTTTGTATCCAACAGAGAAGCCAGTCCATTTCTCTTCAACCAAAGTCCTTCTTCCTTGCCCAAATTCTATACCCATTAATCTCTCTTTGTTCCTGATGCTTTTTTTTTTTTTTTTTTTTTTTTTTTTGTAGTATGTGACATTGATAGTTTTTCTGAAATTGCCACCTTTGTAATACCCTGAGCTTTTTCACTAATATAAATAATGAATTCACTTTGAGGACCTCTTCCCCTTCTGTAACTATATCATTATAAATGATACCAACATGGACTGAAACTACTGGATTTTCTCAATAATCTGTAAACTTGTATCACCACATGGCAAACTCTGGCACCAGGATGACCACACACTATTTGGTATGTAGGGTCCTGGTAACAGACGAACCTATCCATGTTCCTTATGATTGAGTCTCCACAACTCCAATGTGGCTACCCTTCTTTCCAACCCCGGCCTCCCCCTTAGAGATTTCTACCTCTTGGGTGCTAGGAGAAACAGCCTGCTCCATATATGCAAGCTCTATGCTGTCCTCTCCAAAATCATCATACAAAGCAGAAACCTTTTGGGGCCCTGTTGAAATATGAAAGGTTTATGTTTATGTTATGTTTGTGTTCCTTTAAAGCTTCATGTTATCATTGTCATCGAGCCGTATTTAGCTGCATATTTATATGTTGCAATATAAATATACATAGTTTCAGATTATCAAAATTAATTCAATTATCCAGAGACTCCATTTGTTAGAAGTGCCCTCTAATGGCCCAATTATCACGCAAGTTATACAATGTTTTCTGGGAAATAATAGAACTCAGTTTTCTTCTTTATATCCCATGTTTCACTTGGCAAGTAATTCAAAACTGTATTTTTTTTTGTAATCTATACTGTATAATCAATATACCAGAATATGGGTGCTGTTTTCTACATTATATAGCAGTGTTTTGTTGTTTTTCTTATTTGCATAAAATTTTTATTTTAGATGCATATCAAAAGAAAAACCATTCATAAGAACAAAAGCAATAACCTATTGCTTGTTATGGATTATTTGGCACCTACCGCAATGTATTTTATCTGATTTGAAAACCAAGTAGCAGCAAAGCAATTACATAAAATAATAAACATAAAATAACTAGAGAAGTAATCAGCTGTAGATAATACCCTGGTGCAGTCTGATAATGGTAAACACACATACAAAACAGGTGGAAGCTGTGCATTCTCACCATAATAATTATATACCATAAATATAAAAACTGTGAATGACAGTTTTCCACACTATAGGGTTAGAATCAATGGTTTTGCTTCATGGCTGAGTCTTTCATAAGCAGCTGGTGAATCAACGATAATTCTTTTGTAGGAAGAACCAAGCTGTCTTGCTGAAAATAATGTGAAAATAATATCACTGAACCAAGGCTACTTTCCAAGGTGTAATCGTAAAGAAATGTCTAATGGTTTCAACGGCAAATCAATAGATGAACAATTATTAAATCTTAGAGCTTAGGTTCCTTAAAAAGAAACGAACTACCATTTACTGATATATGACTAAAAACTTTCTGGAAACGATAGGCCATTATTAGATTCTTTAGCAAAAAATCATCCTCTTTATTTTCCTTTTTGCAGCTCTTAAGACACAGAACATGAAAAAAAAAGAAATAACATAAATTGTTTTATAGTGTTATTACAGTATATGTGTAAAAAAATAATACCAAGTTGTGTGTTTTAATGTAATGCATTAACATGCATATTAATATATATGGCACAGGGTTTTCTTGGTTAAAAGTAACATTTATTAATGTGATGTGATGCTGTTACATAGTGCAGCATATTTAATAGGTATTTCCTGAAGGCTAAAGCAGTAGAACTGCAGATCGGATAGTTCAGGCCAGATAAAAAGAAAACCTATTGATTTTAATATTTTCTTGCCCTGCAAAAATTTGACCAGAATGTTGCTAATTTGCACTTTATTTGAGGGGGCATTGCTACCTACCAGTGTAACATATTTGGCATTACCATACCTGTTTTGTTATATTACTGTGCAACAGACAATCTAGAAATCATTTGCCCTTGAATTACTATTTCAATGCGGGAACAGTAAACTCAGCATTTTTATTCCTATTTATCTGTGTCACAGTCTTGCCTAAGGTCAGCTGCACCCCTTTCTGCACTCTGTATGTCATTCTCAACTTTGCAGGTATATTGCAGATATACTGTATATATAATATACAGGTGTGTGTGTGTGTGTGTGTATATATATATATATATATATATATATATATATATATATATATATATATATATATATAGGCATATTTTTATATACAGTATATAATATACAGGCATATTTATATATATTTTTATATATGTACCTGTATATAATTTTTTTTTTTTTGTTGCTAGTTTAGAGATAAGCGAGTAAGTTGTATTTGCAACCAGTGCGTTGTCAGATAAGGTGACTGCAGAGCTTAGAATACACAGAGAATACCATTCTTTGAGTGTTGCATTATGTCCTTTTAATTAAGTTGGACATAACGAGGGAGCGATGGAGAAGGCAGTCATGCAGAATTGTCATATACATCCCAGAGTGTATGACAAACCTTCAGGGGATTGAACAAGTAATTACTTTAATTTATAATCACAGAACTTAATTAAAGCTAATTTTAATCCATCTTGACCCCAAAGAGAAATGTATTTTTTATGGGTAACATTCACAAAGCATACAGATACCAAGATGGAATTATAGCTGTAATTACTAGGGAAAACTCTTTGTGTAAGGCCCAAGATCATGAAGTTGGTGTTCTCTGTACCACCATTTTAACCTGCCTGCTGCCCCCATCTGGTTAGTTGGTTACTTTGCTCAGATAACACTTTATTAAATAATACATATATATTTTTACTGTATATTATATTTATTTTTAAAAATAAATGTAATAAATAATATATTGAATGCTGCCAGGCCACCAGACTCCATGTGGGATAATTTGCAGAGCATGGATCCATTTTCACTTTAGTAAAAATGAAAACCTGTAAAAAATATTCTTGATCCATTTTTTAACCAGTTGACAATATTTATTTCATTTAGAATACAATTATCTACAACATGCTAAAATTAAGTCCAAGGTGGCAAATGGATTTAACATATTTTAGCAGTGCATAATGTATAATTCATGTCTCTCTCTTTAAGGGAGAATGCTGACATGTATACTATTAAATCCACAGATATTCTAGAAAATTTTAAAAGTTGTTCCTGATGAAAAGGGATGGTCTGAGCTTTAGGTTCCCTTTAAGAGTGTAAGACATAAAATGTAATAAATGCAAGGCTGCAAGACTTCAGAAAAGCCTAGTACGCTTTGATTTTGACATGTCTTTCTCTTCATGTTGAAATGTTGGCATATATGTAGAAGATATTCCCCTTTTAAATTGTAATTTAAAAAAATGTAATGTTTTGACAAAATTCCATACAAACCTGCATTTACCTACAGTTACCGAACTCACACAAAATCCACATTCTACAGTACTAATTGGCAGCCATGCGTTTCAAGTAATTTTAAGTATCAGCACTGCAAAATGAGGATTTTATAAATTTGTTTTTAAAAGATATTTCATTTTAGGGCCAAAATTGAAAATAAAATGCATTTAATAAAAGTTAGTAATTCGTATTTACTAACACATGCATTTTTTTCAATTTTGGCCGGAGTGTTCCTTTAAAAAAAGTATCACTCATTACATAAAGTACCCCCCAAACTGAAGAAATATAAGTCCTTACCTCGCTTTGTGCTTTCAAGAAAGTATAGGGAGCAATGCTCCTGCACTGCAAGACGTAAGTAGACTGTTACAAATGTTTGGCCTTAAGAACCTAGCAGATACGAGTTAAACTAGTTTAAGACAGCTCCCAAGCAAACACAGAAGAAGTTTGCTCAGGTGCACTTTGGATTTAATAAATACTCTTAGTGCTAGGATAGAGAAAGCAGGTTATGGAGATGGAGTATGGAGTAAAATTAAATGAGTTCTTCATTGTCGGCTGGTATTTTACTTAAGAAGAAGAATATTTAGAACCTCTAATTGCTGGCACTCCACTGACCTAGAGTACCTGCAAACAGTAATGTAACTAGCCACCCCTGGGCCTTGGTGATGGAGCAACACCCAGACTCCCTTCTGACAAACCCAAATTAACTTAATATCTTAATTAACTTATTATCAGGATCCAGGGGGGGCATTGGTCACAGATGATGTAGTCCTGCAGGGGGGTTGCAGCCATCTTGCTGGATAGGGAGGCCGGGTTGCAGCTGCTACTGCTGCTATCCCTATGGTTACCAGCCTGCCTGCAATTAATGTTTGCTGCCCTTTGAAGGATGCTTGGCAGGTGATTGTCAGTAACATAGATATTAGCAATAAGCAATATTGCAAAAACATAAAATTATATTACTATCAGTTGGATAAAATAAAGAATGGTGCCTAGATTGAAAAGTGATTTCACTGGTTTGCTCTCTGAAATAATTGCAGAAGATAAAATTTTACTCTGCAGTACCAAAGTTTAATGCAAAAATTATTTTTATCTGCACTGTCCAGCTTTTTCCTACTATAATTGCAATTTTCTGTTAAACCCACACATTAGGGACAAAAGTTACTCAAAATATTGATGTCATAAAGAGAATATGAAGCTCTTACACAGGCTGTGGACTGAAAAATTCCTTAGTGGGCAAAAACCTTCCCCCAGGCCTCCAGCTGGACATTTGTGATGTGTATAAAAATGCTTATATTGCTTCAATGATGTAGAGCGATTAAGACATATAAAGTGATTCACAGGATTAATAAAGCAATAAGGAGACTTAGCAAATAATGGAATAGGCTGCATTATTTCAGGGTTGCTAATGAGATTTTGTTGCACTTTGGGAGGAGGATTTTGGCACAGGCAATGGCATATTTTATTGGAGCAAAGGAATATCCGCCACAAAGGAATGTAAGGGGATTTGGGGGTCTAAAATAACAGAAGATTAAATAATCAAAAAGTATAGATATATCTAGTAAATATAAACCATCAGTAAGTCAAGACAAAGATAGCTTAACTGCGCCTTCAGGGTTTTATTTTGGTTTGAATAAATTGTGTACATTCTTGCATGACAGAACATTATTATTTATTTCAAATATATTAAAGCTTTACCCCCAATGTAAAATTGGGATTCAGGGCTCATTGGATCGTTAGGCCCAAAAGGCAGTTGTCTATGGCCCAGGTTTGTACCTGCAGTCCTCTCTTTATAAAGCATGTTTGGTAAAAGCAGATATCTTACTGCTTCCTTAAAAGCCCTATTGCTTTTTGTGTAATAACTAAGTGGTATACAGACTTATATGGCAGAGAGACATTGTTGTTGTTTCTTGAAAAAAAAAAAAAAAAGGATTTGAGGATATTACTGAATGTATCACAGTGACCAATAATCAAAAAATACTGATGGAGTTTGAATCCCCATATCTGGGAGAGGCACTGGTTGAAAAGTTGTTATGGTAAATTAAGGAATAGGATTAGCAACCCATAGCAGCCAATTAGAAGTTGAAATGATAAGTGGGGCTAACTAGAAGCAAGCTAAACCTGGGTAAACATTGCACCTGCAAATTACCCACTATATTTACAAGGTGTCTTTGTTTCTAAGGGTAAAACTGAGTAAACAGTATGGCTGCTAACCAAACAAGCATGCCCCCAAAGCCTTTTGGGCTTATTCATCAAAGGGAGAATTTGACTGTCGCATTGAATTATTATCACTTCACCTCACTACTCTCCATTAAACATGAATTCTCTACATCTTAATTACTATACATAGGATTCCCATCGTGAAAACGTGAACCTGTCAGTAGCTGACTTTTGCGTAGTGTGGCAGGAGCCCTGTCATCAGCCCCCTTATTCGCAACTTCAATCTGGTAAAACTGGAAATATTGACACAATATGCCCTGTCAAATTCACTACTGTGACAGATTTTGATGCTTGATGAATAGGTGAATTACCACTGGTAAATAGTGATAAGTTCTCTGTAAGTCTGCGGCTGTCGTAAGAATCCTGTCACGTGTAGGGACTTGTAATATAAACACTGGGAAGATAATTGCAGTGAAGTGCAGGGGAAACATACATGGGGAACCATGGGACTGGATGACACTAGAGGAACTGAGGCATACTGGAACAGGAACAATGGGAACATGTGCAGGAAAAGTGCAAAACAGAAGTGTAGTGGTTTCTCCTTACACACAGTGGGGAAGGCATGGGATAACACTGAGGTGTAGAGCCTAAGGAGGGCCAGGTTTTCACCTTTAAAGCCTGGCAAGGGGGTACTGGGCTTTGGAGCAGGCACCTGCCAGGTTGCAGCCCTTGGGTTAACGCCCCACTGGTGGCAGTTGGTTGTAACACTGGAAACACAGGTGGATACAGGAACTGCAGAAAAACCACTCACTGGATCTTGTGGAGTGTAACATACCTTTAAGAGCAAAGTAGTGAGACCAAACACTGGAGCTGTAAGGAGAGACGGTACACAGCTGATCTGAAGATATTCCAGCAGACTAGACAGAAGAGCTGACACTCAGTGGTCCACAGGAAAAGCTGAGACTGGAACAGGAGCTTCTGAGAAGGCACAAGCAGTAGCACAGCAAAACAGCAGCTTAGATTGAAGGTAAATGATGACATTAACGCTAGAGCACTGTGTAACAGTGCTCAGCCCCTTTTGAATCTGGCTCCAGATTGGCTGGCAACCCAGAAGCACTAGGGAGAGCGCTCCTCCAAACACTAGCCAGCATTCAGAAGCTGGCAGTGCACGAGCAGTGCTGCACAAGCAACGCTGCTCGTGACAGATCCAGGTTGGTCTTGAATTTGCACTTGGCACTTAAAATTGCAGAGTTTGCTGAATACAAGAATATAGGGAAGTGGCAAATAAATGTTAATTCACACTTTTATGGGACTATGCATTCTTTTGTGAATAAGCCCCAGTCTGTGTAGAGTAATTTATGCTGATGTGTTATTGGACATTTTTTTTAAATAAAAATAAAATTTAGAAAGTTGTGTTTGAAATTTAACATTCACCCACCTTAGTACTTGTCATAATTCTTTTAGAGCGCTTTGATGAGGGGGTTATTCACTAAAGTCCAAATTGTTGCATATAGGTACGAATTTGCCAGATAAATACAGTTGCAATCGGCTGCTACTGTTGCAGTCGCATCTTTATAATGAGAATATAGTTGCAGTCACGACTTTATTATGGGAAAATTGTCACAATATTAACATTAAAAAATTGTCACGACTTTACAATGGGGAAATTGTAGCAGATTTACTATGGGAATCCGCTGTTTGAGAATTCGACAGTCGAATTCGCACCTTAGTGAATACCACCAATAACTGCTGGGCTGCCATTTTACCACCCCCTACGCAAAGCTGTAGCTTTCATAACAGTCTACTGTATATGGCAATGTAATGACTGCGCATTGTAACATGCATGATAAGTCTTTCATATAAAATGGTCTCTTCAGTGTAGAAACTGGAGAGTCTAATCAAAAAAGTTTCTAATTATATAAACAAAGGTGTCTCCATCTATAAGAGCAACACTGCAGGCAAGTTTACCCTTTGCAGTTGCACTTTGCCACTGCCTGTTTTTAGCACAGAGGTCTTCTTCTTTTTTTTTGCTGAAATTGTGGAATGTACATTATATGAATTTCAATGTTGCCTTTTTAATATTATTATTGTTCTCTTCTGAAAAAGTATCCAGCATGTTTATTTAACAAAATGAATAACTTAGAAGCAGCAATATCCTTTATATTTCCTAAAATGTTATTGCTTCCTTACATATTAGTGGCATGATAGGGATATTTCATAACCATGATGGTAGTCATCAGAGGACCATGAAGTTTAAAGGGGGTTGTTCATCAAAGAGTAAATTATCTCAAAATTAATTTGCAACAATGGCATCAGTTCTCACATTGTGTAGTGAAGTCAGTTGTGCATATTGAATTTTTAGCATATTGTCAGTGATGCAGCAAATTGTTATGTACCTTTTTTCTAAACATTGCCAGGGGATTAGTAGTGGTGGAGCACTGCAGAGAACTTGTTATAGATGCATTGAAACTAAGATGTCATCATAACGAGACTCTGCTTAAAGGAGGCTGTGTTACTATAACTATCTTTTTAAGAGTAATAATTATATACTTACAATGTACATGAATTCTCAAAGAAAAGGCAATGTTACCATTGTGTAGCCATTAGACTGCACTTATTCTCACCACAAAAAATTAGCTTAAACCATAACAGTTGTCTTATTTTAATTACAGACAATTCCTAGCTTATGCTGGCATTTTTTGCCTCATTTCCTAATAACAGGAACCCTGCTTTAATTCCACAGATTCACCATTTTATTTTGGTAAAATTAAGGGGGGAATTCACGATAGTCCGAAGTGAGGTGCGGAGTGTTCCTCTCACTTCAGACTGACTGATCTGCGCTCGCTGATGTCCTGCACGTGGGCATCA
>WMED01022094.1:0-11758 GCA_019650415.1 Pipa parva | reverse complement strand
TGTGAGGGAGTGCCCAGATTCCCAGGGAACCTGCTGTACCTAATGTACTCAGAGGGAGTGCCCAGATTCCCAGGGAACCCGCTGTACCAAATATACTCAGAGGGAGTGCCCAGATTCCCAGGGAACCCGCTGTACCTAATGTACTGGGAGGGAGTGCCCAGATTCCCAGGGAACCCGCTGTACCTACTGCTCTGGGAGGGAGTGCCCAGATACCCAGGGAACCCGCTGTAATTAAGTTAATGCAGTTTAACCATTGGGCATCAGTCAGGTAGTGTGTATGTGACATATTAATATCAGGTTATGAAACATTAGTGCAGTGGGGGGTCTGGGAGGAGGGCCACACTTAGTGGTTGTAAGGAAGCTGTGCATTCTGCTGGTATCTCCAAAGGTAAGCTGGACAGCTGCCAATCATCATCTTCCATATATCAGTCACCGGCTGATGTTGACTATTAGCATTTCCAGGATCCCCTCGATGTGCTTTGTGAGTGATTTGTTATGATTCCTCGTCATATAGAAACACACACACTGGTGGGTGAAAACATGAGCGGGAGGGTGGGAGAGATGCCAGTTACACTGCAGAGAATCCCAGGGCTGCAGGTGGAGCAGTGGATTTAGCAGGAGGGACGTCCCGGGGGTACAACTGTGCCTAATGGCTCCATCTCAGCGCAGATGCGGAGGAGGCGGCTCTTTAACTTGTCCTTTTAAACAAGAAAATGTATTATTATTTCCTACCCCCGTCTCTCTGTTATTCCACAGCAATTATTTCATCCCCAGAAATAAAGAATTTCCACCGTAAATAATAGTTTTCTGTCACTTTCAGGAATTAACAGAACTTTTAGCGTAAACGCAGCGAAATGTCCATCAGAACTGGCGGTGATTTTATATATTCTCGTCTATAAAAAGGAGGAAATAAAACTAAATCCCGTATTTCTGAATATTCCCGTCTTGACTCGTCTCCTTCTTCCTTCTCCAGAAAATGAGTTCCGTGGGGAACTGCTAAGCCAGAGGTGGACCCGCGGGGAACGGTTTAACAGCTGTGAAACAACACGAAGGGTTAACAGCCGAGGATCCAAGGTAAGTCGTGGGTTAATCGACTCCAGCCCACTTACTGGCCCTTTAATTGCAAACTTAGGCCCTTGTATAGAAAGCGCTGCGCCTGCGTACATGGGAAATACCACAGCTCTATGCCAGCTCAAAGCAATAGTATGTTGGAAAGAGGTTCTGCAGCAGTTTCCCAATGGAATGTGGAACAGATGAATAGACAATTGCTCTCGTAGGTTTAAATGGCAGCCTTGTTTAATGATGAGGGCGGATAGACTGAGGAGCAGGAGATATAAACTGGACCAGTATTAAAAACCCAGTCATGGGTCCCTATGGCTATCTGAGCCCTATAACAATGCCAGTTTACTCTTGTACCCCTATGTATGCCCCTGGTCCCTTCCTGGCCCTCAGTCTGCTTTCTGGGGGTGGGGACAGAGAGGGTTGCTAGGCTGCAAGCTTGCAATGCATCACATACGCGGGAGAACCAGGAAGCGAATGACGGCTGGTGCTCCATTCATTCCTAGAAATCCCATGGCTCTGCTCCATATGAAGGAATAAATTAAAGGGAAAGGTTTCTCTTTTACAAATAAGCTGTGATTACATCAGCTGGGGTCTCCCTGGCGCAGTTGGTTTGTAGCAATCCCCTGTACTGTTACATACTCCAGTGCAAATATACAGGCTCATAAGGGTCTCCCATCCACTATCGTTCAGCACTGTGTAACCTGGGGGCGCTTTATAAATAAAAATAAACATATACAGTATATATATATAATATAATCTATGGGAGGGTTTAGGAACCCATTGCCTAATTGCCTGGGGGGTAATAAATCCATACCCATACATGTGTCTAGATTGTATTAGTTGTTGACATAAAACCTTTATTTCCTGCGAGAGAAGGACATTATTGAGAGACCAGTCATTAAATACTGTTATTGGTTTAATGGAAACAGAGTAACACAATATATAATAATGTGCCACTATTAACGCCTGTCACAATAGTATCACAAAGATTTAGTGCTCTCTATATCCGCACTACAATATCATACAGACCATTAACTAACAGTGGAACACATTATAATTAGGAGGATGTTTATCAAGGCATAAATTGTACCGCCAATGCACAAATTCATGAAAATGTAGACACCCCATATTTACACACAATAGAAGAAAGTCAGCAGCCCCTGGTACCGTCCCAGGGAGCCCCTCACCCTTAATATCCATATATCAGAAAATGATGAAAATCACCAATTCCAATAGTGTTACCTAATGTGCAAACTCACCTAATAGATATTTACGCACCACTTCACATCTATCTGCTGTGGGTCCACTAAGGTCTAAATACGACCCCCATTGTTACACCCTTGGTTCCTCTACATGAAATGAAGTGGGTAGATGTGAATTTTTATGGGCTCATTCCTGAGCATCCCATGCCTTACTACATTGGGATCTTACATGCTTATTGTTACTAGGGGATTGAGCTAACCCTATTTTTTGTTGTTAGAAGTGAGAAGCCTCCAGTTTATTTGCAACATTTCCTGGTTGACTTTAGAGTTATTCTTTGTGTTAGGCTGATATAGGTGGTCCTTACATACCAACATCACATCTATACAAGACTTCTCCACACCCTAGAGTATCAGAAATTGACATTATGTGTAATGACCAAAGACGCCCCCATAGGTTCATCGGTGATGGAGACCATTGCTGGAGTGAGCTATGAATTAATGGGACGTATTTGTAAACTGCTGAACCCTCAGTACGACCCGTTAACTGATAACGTCTCCTGGACCTCTCTCTCTTATTCTAGATGAATGTAGAGAATGTTGATAAACGAACTCGCACACGATCTAAAGCAATCAGAGGTAAGCCTTACTCACCCCGACCATCCCTCCTACTCACTCCAGTCCTACACCATAACATTCATTCACAAAAATCTTGTGCTGTAACGAGCGGCAGAGATGTATGATTAATTCATTCTGAACTTTGGGAAGCTCTTAATTACAAGAACAAGCGATTGCTGGAGTGAGATGAACCTCCTGGGATCTCTGCTGAGAGCTGTGCTGATTAGGATTTTAGACACATACTGTATACAGCTTGCTCAGTGCATCCCAACATCTGGATTATGTTTGTAACCATTTAGGCATTGAAGGCGAGTAGCCATTCCCTGCATGTGGGGTCTGAGGAAGCACTGAGATTGGGAATGGAAACAGGAGAGGCGCAGGTTTACACTGGAGAAGAAGATTATCTGTCCTGCTCTATCTCAACTTCCGTCTGACATAGAAACCTCCGTTTAGATTAGAATGCGTTGTGTCTGTTGCTTGATCCCCTCAATCTGTTCCTATGTCCAGACTTAATACAGAGGGACAATTTTTATACAATGTATACACCTTGCACTAATTCAGCTCCTGTATGGTCTCTTCACAGTGATCCCAGTGGACCTCACAGGGCAGGAAGTCAGGTAAGAAATGGTGTCATTGCCCAGATTTTACCATTTGAGCATTGGGCTCAAATGGTAAAATCTCCTCTGTCTTGTTTTGTTAGTTTATTCTATAATACATTAGCATTAGCCTTGATTACTTCCAACGTGCATGGAATATAAATAGTAAGTAGTCATGGGGGCAGTATTCCACGTGTTCCTTGGCACAGTCAGTGAATCACCTTAGTCTGTTTGTTATACATGGAACAGAAGGTGATAGAGCAACACTCACATAACCTGCCCTTATTATCAGATGTGTTATATCACTGTGCTCTTTATAAGGATATTAATATCACCTCTTAAAAGGAAAATATATCACTTGAAGGAGGGTTTACTTTCACCTTGCCTTATATTTATTAAACTGTAGAAGAATAAGATATTCTGCACACACAGCCTTGCATAGATCATATTTCTATTACATATTGTTATTGTACTTAGTAGAATATTAACTTGTATCCATGTCCAGATACATGTCCTCACGTGTCACGTGTTTGATTTATTTTAGTAATAGTTTAGCAATAGCGAATGTGGATCATCAAAGGTCACTGGGAAATAATTTCTATAATAATAATAATATATTCTATAATAATATTTCCTTATGTAGCTGGTCATTTACAATAAGAGGTCATTTGTTTTGTCTTGATGTCGTTGCAGCCAGTCCTACATTGATTTCATTCATTTACATCTCGGTAAACATCAAAAAATAACATTTATAGTCACTTCAGAGATATTGATTTTCCCTCCACCGAGTCTTACGTTCAGTGAAGTACCGAGTCCAGTGACACTTTCCCCTGTGTATTTTACAGCCACCAGCTATGCTAAACACATAATTAACTGGGTGATTAATCTGCTAATGATAATTGGAGGAAAAAAAGAGTATTACAGAATTGTTACCTCCTGTGCCTTATACTGTATTGACCAGGCATTTAAATCCCAACATGTTGTGGGGGGGTTGGATTATAAACCTTCGGATCTTCTGGGTAATTATGAAACCTTCCAGGATTCACCAATGAAGAAGACTAAAGGTGATTTTTGCTCCTGCACAAATACAAATCTTTTATTAACTAGAATGAGGGTATTTCATTATATAAAGTGTTTCAGGATTACATAGTGAATCCAGCATGGTTACAGGCAAAGGGATGTCTCATTATATTTATCAGGGAATATTGATATATTAAACAGTAAAGTGTGAGCACAAAGCTTACCAAGAGCAAAGAACTGCCCTCCATCTCTGTATTTTTACTAAATAAATAGGGGTTAAGGAGAAGACACAAGTCCATCAATGGGACAGAGACAAACCATTGTGGTGGTACCTGCTGCTCCTGTATAAAGAAAAGTTTCAGGGCTCATCTGAGACAATCAATATACATGCTTCCTAGTTACATGTGGGTATTACTACATCAGCTATGTGTCATCTGTATTATCAAAAACTGTTTGATATTAAAGGTGTATCTGCACTGAGGTTGCTTATGTTTACAATGGCTTGTGCAGTGTGTGCTCCCTTAATTTTCCATATTGTTCTCCAACAGTTGTACCCTGGCAAGGAAACGCAAATTGCCGGAGTCAGAAGAGGAGCACCCCCCATCCAAAAGGAAGTCTCATCCACTGAAGCTGGCACTGGATGAAGGATACAATGTGGACAGCGATGGCAGCGAAGAGACCGATGTGAAAGAAGAGGAATCTGGGACGGAAGACTCGGAAGCAACATTAGAAGAAACAGAAGAGGAGTGTGAGCCCACTGAGGCCAAAGAAATTCCAAGTCCTGAATCTGCAGAAGGTAAATTTCCCCCTTAATTAACAAGGGAGATAATTTGCCCAATTTTACCTGACTTCTCTATAAAAGCTAACTGCTGATTGGTTGCTATGGGATTCAAGACCTTGGCAACCACTATACTAAATAAATACATTCCTATTATTATTCTGAAGATTTAGTTATATTGTAGAAACATTACACTTACTCCCTCCAGGATAGTTTGTATGAAAACATTTGTCTGTTGTACAAGAACAAAAACTTCCAAACTAATTGCCTTTATGACAGCTAATGAGACTTTTTGCATAATTGCTGCTCCAGGTGATATAATTATATTATTTCTAATAAAACGACAACTCTGTCTTTATTTTACAGCTGAAACCTCGGCTAAATCAACCTTTGAGGAGCTCCCAACTAATAATGAAACCATCACCCCAGCAAAAGCCAATTACAGCAGTTATCAAGAAATCATTGCCAACTCTCTTCTGAACCTGGGCCAAATTGCCAAGGAGGCTCTGGTATCTGAAGGACATTTGACTGAAAGTGAGTTGGATGCCCCAAAGGCAAGTTTGGGTTCAGTTGAAATAGTTGAGGAGCAGTCAGAGGTGGAAGAAGTGTGTGATAAAGAGATAATCATCCAGACAGAAGATGCAGAAGAAGTCATTGAAGTCACAAGTGAACCAAGCAGTGAGTCTGGACTTGAACCCAGGGATGAAGTCAACTGTGAGGATTCTAGCAAGCTGCAAAAAGATATAGACGATGACGAGGATGATGAGCTGGATGATGATGATGTTGAAGAAGAAGAAGATGATGACTTAGAGGATGATGATGATGAAGAAGAAGAGGAACGCTTATCTGAGAGGGAACCCCAGGATATAGCCCGAGCTTCTCAGGACTCCCCTAAACTTCACTGTGAAGGACAGTTCAGTCCTAAACCTGAGTATTCAGTGATTGTGGAGGTCAGGTCGGACGACGACAAAGACGACGACAGTCATTCACAGAAATCGGCCGTGACGGATGAGTCTGAGATGTACGATATGATGACGAGAGGAAACCTGGGACTTTTGGAGCAAGCGATTGCCCTGAAAGCTGAACAAGTCAAAGTCGTACGTGAGCCAAGCAGGTCCACTTCGGACAATGTGAAAAACTTCCAAGTTGATGATAAACAGAACAGAACAATAGACTCCATGAGGAAAAACTTTTATGGTAAACTTGTTTCTCTGTTTAATGGGAATAAAAGAAGAGACATTAGAAATATACAGAAATGGGGAAGCCAGTTATATGGTTTTTACTTTTTGGCAGGGAATGTTATCCTTACTAGTGCCAGTTATCCTTATTGGCAGAGCCGGCTCTGGTCCTATTGGCGCCTTAGGCGCCCCATCCCCCCAACGCAAACCTCCCAGCCGGCCTGCACAAATGTAAGAAAAAAATAATGCTAGGGGTGCCCCCCTGGGCAGGCAGCGCCCCTAGCATTTGCCTACTCTGCCTAATGGCAGAGCCTTCACTGCTTACTGGTGCCAGGTATCCTTACTGGTGCCAGGTATCCTTACTGGTGCCACATCAGATGGAAGAGAATTTATTGTAGAGATTTTCCTATTCTCTCTGTGATATATGTTCATATATTATAGTTGTATCTTTAATTAAAATCAAACACACAAGATCCATACCCACATCTTGAGTTAGTAACATAAATGAATGTACATGATAGAGCTGTATGGGAACTATTCCACAGCCATATCATATTCATATTAGCGATTGTATAAGATGATATCAGTGTGTCGCACCTTGTTCATGATAAGGATTATTAGAATAGCAGAACGGGGGAAATATATATTTTTATTGGCTGCTGGTGTCAGTTTTATCTGGGTATGAAATCCCATCAGTGTTTGTCATTATGACGAGGGAGTCACTACACCAGTATAATAGTGTCCAAAGCAGTGACAGACAAACACCAGGGATCAGCTAAACAGGTCTGGAGACAACATTAGTTTAGATATTTCAGTGTTTTAATGAATATTTTGTAGAGAAAGATTTTGAAATCCACAACTCACTCCCACATGATTTAGACTTACTGGTTATATAATATTTGGGGGGGGGGGGGGTCAGGGTTGTCCATATGGAAGCTATCCAAAGTATTGCCTGGACTACCCAAAATCTGCATTTTTCCCTAGCACCCCCCAACATGTCTATGTAACTGTCAGCCACTAGGGGAAAGATAGACAGCAAGGCATGTACTCCTAGACTGCAAGGCATGTACTCCTAGACTGCAAGGCATGTACTCCTAGACTGCAAGGCATGTACTCCTAGACTGAATGTTACTTTCTATAGGAAACTATAAAGAACCTCTAATTCAGCATCATGCTAAGTTTACATTAATCACAGTGGATCAAGCATGTCTACATTTTTACAATTGAAATGTTCGACTTTCTCAGACGCAGGAAAACCCGAGAAGCGAGAGATCAAATGTCCCACGCCGGGTTGTGATGGAACAGGACACGTCACTGGATTATACCCCCATCACAGGAGTCTATCCGGGTGTCCCCACAAGGACAGAATCCCCCCAGAGAGTAAGTCCATTGTGCCAACCAATGAGAGATTGTTATATCAGACAAAACTGTTCCACGTAGTGGGAAAAAACTGCGATAAAGGGAAAATATACTGTAAAAATTAAATATCAGAACTGTAAGATGTCACTGTAAAGTGTAAACCCAAGTCCTGATGCAGTCTTTCCCATTATGTACCCACTGCTTTAACTCCCTGTAACTGCTAAAGACAATCCTACAGAGTCATTCCTGGGGGCTTGCGGCACTGCTATTTATATACGTGTGAGGGTAAACACCGAGCTATACTAAAAACTCTTCCTTTTATCTGTCTAGACTTTGTATTCTAGAGGCAGAATCCTATACAAACGGTGGATAAATAGATTTAATTACTGAATTACAATCGGAGAGACAAATATTCTCTCCCTAATTCTTTCTTGTTTATCCTGTTTAGTTCTGGCAATGCACGAGAATGTACTGAAGTGTCCGACCCCAGGATGCACCGGACAGGGACACGTTAATAGCAACAGAAACACACACAGAAGGTAACCTGCCGCGCAATGTACTATGGGAGATATGTTAATTTTTATCAGTGGAAGCAGATGCAATAAACATTCATTCTCATCTTCCTGTAGTGTCAGCAGTTACATTAAGCGACTCTTAAAGAGATAGGTTAGAAATGTCTTCGATTATTTAGTTATTTCATAGATTTCAGATTTGTACATTTTGTCGCTTTAAGGTTTAAAAGCGAGAGTTGCACATTTTGGTTTTGTTTTACTAATATTTTATATGTATTTTGGGTGTTTGCCAAACCATTCGGTAAATGAGCCCCTAGAGTTAGCAGGTGAAGCATTCTTTGCCTTTAATGTATGTAGCCATTGGTGGTCACCTCTAACAGTATGAGAAGTTGTCCTGCTGGTGATCATTTGGTCCCTGTTACCTTTTAACCAATAGGAGAAAAGAGTAGTGAATGCACATATCCCAGTGAGCACAGCAGTGCCCCATAGAGAACTACTAAGGGAAGGATTAACGCTCTAACTGATTTTATGGTTTTGTAGTTTATCAGGGTGTCCCATCGCTGCTGCAGAGAAACTAGCTCGGTCACATGAGAAGCAGCAACAACCTGGAGATCTATCCAAACCCAGCTCCAACTCAGATAGAATACTCAGGTGAGTGAGACGTGGGAGATTCCAAAGACAGTAAACTGAAACAGTACTCAGGTGAGTGAGAGGTGGGAGATTCCAATGAAAGTAAACTGAAACAGTACTCAGGTGAGTGAGAGGTGGGAGATTCCAAAGTAAACTGAAACAGTACTCAGGTGAGTGAGAGGTGGGAGATTCCAATGAAAGTAAACTGAAACAGTACTCAGATGAGTGAGACATGGGAGATTCCAGACAGTAAATTGAGAGAATACTCAGGTGAGTGAGTGGAGAGAGATGTGAGAGAATGAGCAGATGAGTGGCAGACAGAACATTCAGTAGGAGCGTAAGTTGTTGGTTCTATGTATACATAGGTAGGCTGGAATTAGGAAGTTCTAGGCCTTTGTGGAACACACATTTTAATATATTGTAGAGATAGAATAGAGAGAACCAAAGAGTTGAAGTCATGATCTAGCAGAAGAGAAACCCTTCTATCCATGAATTGTGAAAAAAACAACCTCTGTCTCCATGTTTTGACAGGCCCATGTGTTTTGTAAAGCAACTTGAGATTCCCCAATATGGCAGCTATAGACCGAACATGGTTCCTGCAACCCCCAGGGCCAATCTGGCCAAGGAATTGGAGAAGTACTCCAAGGTCACTTTCGATTATGCAAGTTTTGATGCTCAGGTTTTTGGCAAACGCTTGCTTGCCCCAAAGATTCAGTCAAGCGAAACCTCACCCAAAGCCTTTAAATGTAAGTAGAAAATTCTCCCTGTTTATTGGAGGGGATAACACCGTTTCCTTTGTTTATTTCCATGGGTAGAGATACTGGAAATATGCATTGCTTCTGGGAAAGATTCAGAGCCATGTGTAATTACCATAGAAATGCTGACACTTTCGCCTTGTCTTTACGCACATTCTGTGATCATCCCACTCCCAGGGGTGTGCAAACAGCTTTCCGCTGTGAAATTACAGAATTCGAAATGCTTAGAAATAAATAATAAATCAAAGGCCGCTAACCCCACCCCACTTCGCCCTCTGCGTCCAAAACAAATCTTAGCAAAAAAGCAGCAGTCTTCCCTGTAACACCTCAACGTATTCCTTAACCCTGTTAAAAGGAGGATCACTTTAATCACAGAACATGTAGCCATATCTAAATGCGCATTCATTTATGGCTCCCAAAGGCTTACAGACTAGTATTGTCATTCAGCAGCTAGGAGCTGTGGTGGTTCCCATCAGCCAAAGCCGTTTAACTTGCTGCTGCTGCTGCTTTAAATGCCGGATTGATTGTAGGTTGGTATGTGAATGTGCTGAGAGCTTTCTCCTCTGCACTAATCTTTTTCACTTAGATCCTCCCGTGTAATCCCGTCACAGCTGTTTGTCCAATATCGCTAGCTCTTTGCGCAGATATTCTCCGTTGTAGAAAAAAAGAAATTATCTGTGATTAATATGTCAAACCTGTGTGAGCCACAACTAGGGCTACTGGACAAGAGCCAAGTAGGACAATAATGCTGAAGGCCTGGGTTAAGGCTCATGGAAAATTAATCTTTAAAGGGAAAACTAATTGTGATTGGGATTTCACTAGTTGAGTCCATCTGAGATGTATAAATTTATTAAGTTCCCAACCTTGCAGTAAAGCAATGACTCGAGCAGTAATGCTGGGTACAGTTATTTCCCACGGGAAAGGCTGTAAACAATTCACTGATGAAGGTGCTTGCGCCGCAATTCAATACGAGTTAATTGACTTGGCAGATATTGAGCACCCAGAAGTCTAGGATCTTTCTTATTTGTATCTGTAAATGTAATTCTGCAAGTTTAAGATCTGCTGTCTCTTATTTTTTTATTGCAGCCAAACCATTTCCAAAGGCCTCTTCCCCCAGTCATAGCCCATCCAGCAGTTATGTTAAAAGCACTTCCTCTTCCTCCTCTGGCTTTGACTACACCCACGATGCAGAAGCAGCTCATATGGCAGCTACAGCCATCTTGAACCTGTCAACAAGGTGCTGGGAAATGCCAGAGAACCTTAGTACTAAGCAGCAAGACACCCCAAGCAAAGTGAGTGCCCGTTTAATCAGAATACTGTATAGATTCATTTAGACAGACATTACTTCTTACTGGAGGGGATCCATTTAGCCATGTAGCCCTTAGAAGTCCAGGTAACACAACTGTATCATATGGTGGTCATGTCATAGAATCAGCAGAGTTCCTGGTCTACTAATGCTACATTCTGACTTCTCTCTGGAGGACAGGTTTCTCATTGTGTACCAGTGTATTAGGATATAGATGGTTTTGGATATCTGGGGTTGGTAGTCATTGCTTTTTCTTAGGTAGGGTAGCAAATAAGATTCCCCCCAAGGTTGTGAATTTTTGAAAGGAGCACTTGTTCCTTTCATACATTATTTATTCTGACAATTATATTATAGTTACTCTTAAGAACAACTTCTCGGTAGTATTTTTTGTAACCACCTATGTGGATTATAATGAATGGGCAACACTAACGTTAGTCTTTCATTCAGTCCATGGAAATTGAAGTGGATGAAAATGGCACTTTGGATTTGAGCATGAACAAGCGTAAGCGTGAGAATGCATTTCCCAGCAGCAGCAGTTGCAGCAGTAGCCCAAGCATGAAATCTCCTGATCAGTCCCAACGGCAAAACTGCACCAGTGCCACAAGCAGCAACATGACCTCCCCTCAGTCCAGCCAGACTTCTCGGCAAGATGATTGGGATGGGCCTATAGACTACACAAAGCCAAACCGCCAGCGTGAAGAGGAACCAGAGGAGGTAGGTGACACAATAAGCCCTATTACCCTGA
>WMED01022093.1:0-11758 GCA_019650415.1 Pipa parva | reverse complement strand
TGTGGGAGGGGGGTTGTGGGGCAGCATAGTGTGGGAGGGGGGTTGTGGGGAAGCACAGTGTGATAGTGCTCTGATAGTCTTGGAGACAGAGAGAGCTGACCAATCCAAGCAGGATTTGTGTTGGAAGAGGGGTAGTCTTATATGGCAACTATATCCCAAACTCTATATTTTAACTGGAAAAGTTGGCGGTCATCTTATATGCTGGAAAATACAGTAACTCCCATCACATTTAGCAAGCCACTTGTTTTCTAAAAGGTGATGGGAGTTGCAGTAGCCATAAGACTATTTTTTAGAAGCCAGTGAAATGACTGGATGTGTGGGCTAAAAGGGGTTAGTTATCATTTTCTGATGATAATGAATCACAGGCTCAGTTCCACATGAGTTTGCTATTGGAAACATTTGCATTAACTGGCCTGACTTTCACATTGCCTGCTTGCTCTCACAGCCCTGGGTGTCATACACGCATTCCATAATTCAGGAGAGACATTTTATTTCCTGGGAATGTTTTCATTCTTTGCTGGTGTGTGTGTGTTATATTGAATCTGACCTTTACTGACGCCTGTTTTGCAGCACACCCAAAATATCATTTACTTTGCCTCAATGGGAAACAGTGGCTGTTTTCTACAATCATTTTCATGGGCTTTATTATTATTATTTATTTATTTTATTTTTTTTGTCTTTTTTTTTCTTCCTCAACACAAAAACCTCATTTACAAAAGACTCAAGAGAGAGAAAAAAAAATAAGAGTTCAGCTGCAGCCAATGTTCCTTTTTTCTTTTCTCTCTCACCCCAGCCCCTCCCCTCTCTAGGCTTTTCACTTTCCAAAGCATTGCAATCGCTTGGTGTGGTTTTTAAAAGCAGGAGTGTCATTCTCTCAAATGATGACTCTACTGACGTCAATGGCATGCTTATCATGCTTAATGCGACATCAGAAACCAACCCTTAGAGGCTACTCTTTTCAGACTCAGCTCAGCTTCCAATAATCTGTGGAGTGGATTCTTTTTTTTTCTTTACAATCCTTCAGCCATAACAAGAGATTTTTTTATTTTAGACATTTTCCAACTATTTGCGTGGTTTTTGTTCTTGGTGTTTACAATAACATGTCAAGAACAAAAATATTACTTTAATGTGTTTTTATTTTGCAGATTTTTAAAACAATCAAAAAAACAAAATTCAGTCTTGTTTTATCACTTTGTACAATTTATATTTATCTCGACAGAAAAGCGCATGAAGTAAGATGTTTATTTAGAAATAACTGTGCCACATAAGGATTTCTTATTTAAAGTTATGCGTTTCGCGTTGAATGGATCTGGTTGAAAGTTCTCCAGGCACAGAGTGATTAAACAACATTCAGCACTGAATTCTGAATACGCAAAAACAGCTACTGAAGGTTGGTGATCTGAGCAGACTGAGATTAAAAAACCAGGACAGAAATTCACAACACTGGAGTGATTTAAACAGCAAGTTTATTTATAGTGTATATTTTTATGCCTTGCCTTTTCCTTTTATTGGAACCCCTGATTTTGTCCCAGAATTAAATGTTATGAACGGTTATGCAGATAAGGGCAGGGAGAATATTCACATCCTCTAAGATGAAAAAATAAATATTGTTGATTATAAAACACACTGATTATAACTGTATTAAGACTTTTTTTTTTAAATCAAAATGCAGGCTGGAATTATAAAGGCAAATTGGTATGCAGGCCTTTAAAACATTCTTCAAATTATATATATATATATATATATATATATATATATATATATATATATATATATATATATATTATACACACACACCATAAGTGTACAGTGTTCATAATATAATTTTAAACAAAACTATCATTTTGCTGGCAAAATCACTATTTTACCATCATATACACATAATACACATATTGACTGAAAGATGCACAGATGGTCTACAAGAGTAAGCAGGAAAATAGAGCACAGCTTGGGGTATAATTAAGCAACCCACCATCATTATAAAGGATCCAAAAATTAGAAAACCTAAGAAACTTACAAGGGTAAGAGTTTAGTATAAGTGGAAGGAATTGAAATTACATATAAGTTTATAGGGGCCCCGTGCCCCAAACAAAGAAAGCAAAGGCATCTTGTAGAAACACATTTTTGCAGACACATTTCTCCCAGCTATGCTGTAATTATGTCACTTACTCTGCATCGCTTGCTGCCCTTTTATTCTCCATCAAAGACAGACATACACACATACTATGTGGCCTTTCACATTTCACATGTAAATAAGAAATTCACACAATGAGACAAATGAGATTCTTGCCTATCTGTACAGTAAACAGAAAGATCCTTTGATTTAGTGCATGAATTTGCAACAAGTCCATCTAGTTGCTGCATTTAAAAAAAAAATCCCAGCATACTCTGCCAACAACAGGATGCTGGGAACTTTATTTATAATGACAACTGAAGAACTGCAGCTTGGGAAATCTTGATTAAAGGTGATTTAAAAAAAAAAAATTGCCTGCTGGTTAATAATTATTTCTTTACTATTTCAAGTAAGGGATACTGAGACTTATAGTTCAGAAACCTATTAGGATATAACTAATGTAAACAGTGGACATTTATAAGGAGCATACAGATAGAAGGCCTGTTTCCAGTTGTTGTGGAACTAATAAAAGAAAGACTGATGGGAGTTGTAGTCCACAAAGCTGGATTTCTCCAATATAATTGTTTGGTAGAAGATGTGTATGTCTATAATGCACTGACTTTAGGAGTTAGTTTTCTTGGATTTGACATTCAGTCTGTGATTTTCTGACAATTAGCACACGGAGGAAATAATGAATGTGCCTCTTCACAGTTAATCGGTGTGCTATGTAGCGAAAGGGTTTTCTAGTTGGCAGGGAAAAGGCATGTGTTTGTGTTTACATGCAAGGGAAAATGTTTGTATGGGAAAAAGGCATTCTGCTATGCAGGGCTCATCCAGACGGAGGAATGTACGTGGGATAACGCACTGACAGCCAGTGCTTCGGTTAGGCTTGCCCAGCGATCAATGTTTCCCTGCAGCATGGCTCACTTCCCTAGAGAAGTGCATTTTCCCCAGCGGCCCTTGTACATTTCTCAACACATGGGTATGCTTGTTAGACTCTCAGGCTGGAATAGTCATAAAGATTTGTCCTTTGAATAGCCTACAGAAGAAAATATATGTTATGTTTGCATTTGGTGATATTTAGAAATACTGGGTCAGCCAAGAAGGGGTTTTGCTGTGTGTGTGTGGGGGGGGGGTCCCATGAGTTTGGTAAATCAGGGGGGCCCAGCTAGATAGTTAAGTGTCACTCTGTGAGTAAATACAAATGAAGATTATGGCTTACTGGGTACTGACCAGTGTAAGTAGACAGTTTGCAGTGTAACTGGGATTTTTATAAACATGTTTGGACGGGGGGTCAGCTGGGTATGATTCCTGATGTCAGCCCTGTCTGACAGCATGGGGTCCATGTGCAATATTTTGGAAACTTATAGAAATGTAAATAAATGTGGTGTTAAAATTTAAAACTCCTTTCACCTTTATTAGTAAACACAGCTACATGAAGAAACATGAGCAGGTATTCACTGTGTAGGGAATGTGCATGACCATGATTTCTGGAATCTCCAGGTATACTGGTATCATCTAAAATGTGGGTGATTACGGACCATAGCCACAGCTATTATTGTAAGTGAAAGTAAGTGAGCAGCAAGCTGTATGAACGTAATCATTATAGGGCCCCCTTGGTACATAGAGTGCTGTGAGTGCTGCAGCAGAGCATTTATGCATTAATGTCAGTGCAATCACATAATGTCTTTCTTGGGTCACCGAGGACAGCCTGTTCTATGAAAATAGAACCGCACAGTCTATGATTTTTGCATTAGATTTTTTGGAAGCATTTATAAACAGGACACACCACCTCCAGTCAAAATCTACATTATTTTCATAGGCACAAACACAAATTAAATTTTTTACTTTTGTTTCATGAGACATAATCAGTTTACCCAGCATGCATTGTGAGGTTCAGCGTCACTATTGCACAAGATAGTATGATAAATGTGCAGGAAAGGACAGTAAATCCCCAAAGCACTGGAGTAACTATAAACTGAAATCTGCACCACGGCTCACTTCCCACATGCTGTTCTCACCCAAAATAACCCTAAGCATTGTGGCAATGTGGCTGGGTCCTATGGAAGTACTGGCCCGTTTATATCCACTGTGATTCCTGCATTCGGGATAGGAAGAGACATAAGGGTTACATTTAAAAGAACCAGCAATGGCAAAAAACAAAAACAAAAATCCCATTTGGCTTGGCATGTCAGTTATTCCTTTATACATAAAACAGTTACATTTGAAGTTGAATTCCTGATTTGTTTGTCACTATGTTTGTCTCCTTCTTTGCTAGCTGCAGACATCTTTTATCTGTTAGGTAAACAAGCCCCCTTTCCTCTGTCTATTGTTTCCTCTGAAACATTAGAAAATACATATTCATGAAGTGTCCTAGAAAGTCCATTTTATAAAAGATGGCTGCAAATACTGTAGCAGAAAGAACAACAACGTAGAGCAATAGAAACAGGATTTCATCAACAAACAGCATTTTTTTTTCTTGTGTCACTTAGTCCTTTAACAGACATATTTTTAACCCCCAAATTACTATGTTACTATGTAAATGTCACATAAAATCACAAATGTTTTCCTTTGACAGTATATATATCTAGAGTTCTAGAGATATGTATCTCAAAACACAACTCTTTCTATTAACAAGGAGCTTCTGTGACTCAGGGGGTTATTCAGGAAGCTCCGAAGTGAGGTGCGTAGGGTTCGCCTCACTTCGGAACAAGTGACATGCGCATGCTGATGTCTTGCGCGCGGACATCAGCATGCGCATTAAAGGGATTCCCCTCCCGGCGAGAGCATAAGAGTCTCCTCACCGGGAGGGGAATCCCTTTAATGCGCATGCTGATGTCCGCGCGCAGGACATCAGCATGCGCATGTCAGTTTTTCCGAAGTGAGGCGAACACTACGCGCCTCACTTCGGAGCTTCCTGACTAACCCCCTCAGGGTTTTTCTCCTCTCACTCCAAAGCCATTGGCTCTGACATCATTATGGGCCTCATTGTTAAAAGTCCGAATAGTCGCGTAGAGCTATGAATTCACATCTATATGCCACTTCCCCATGTTCGCTTATTGAATAAACTCTGCAAAGTGGTGAAGACGGGCATCTACAATAGTCACAAACTTATGGGGCTCTTCGCATCACTTTGAGTGTGCATGCAAAGTACTTCTGCTATTTACTAAGCAGAAGGAGTGGTGCAAAGGTGCGAATGCGAGTAGGTGAAGTGCTCTGAGTTCACCTGTTTGACTTCCCCACTGGGACATTGATGGGAGGACTCCAGTGTTGTGTAAGGTGACTATTTTATGATTAGTGACAAAGGCAACTGCAACTAAATGAAAAAATTACCTAGGGACACATTGACATAGCAGCAGATAAAATATTCACAGAATAAAGTTAGTGGGACAGTGTGAGACTGACGTCAGTGCCATTAACTGGTTGAATTCTCCTCACTCCACATGACTTCTCATCCTACTTCTATCTACCTGACTACGCCACACTACGCATGTGATCCCAGCTGTCTGCTTGTTCGAAAAGTGCACTTGCCTCTTATTCAACAATGAGAAGTGAATTTGCAAATTGTAGCGAGGTGAATTCGACAGGTGCATTCACTCTTTTGACAATGAGTCCCTATATCTTAGGCTAGAACCATAGAATTTGACTGAAAAGCTTGTTACTATTCATCATAGCAACTTGCAACAGTGTAACAATCTTGAAATGTTACAAAAACTCTACCCAATGTGAAGATCTCTTCACAAAATAGCAGCATAAAATACAAATTTAGGTAATAACAGAACAAAATAATACCAATATAAGAGAAATATGATTTTGACATAAAGAATAAAATAGCAAAACATTGCTACATCTTCTTTAATGAACTAGAAATCAGACTGCTGCATTATTACAGTGTGAAGCATTTTATGAATCTCTAACACCGCTGTGCACAGAGAGCACAAATCAACAGGGAGATTACACTCTGTCACCCATGACAGTCAAGCTTCTTCCTCTAACTCACTTAAATATTCTGTACCGCTAGCACTGAAGAGAAGACAAGTGGTAATATAAATTCCTGCCAAATATAAGTCAGGCTTTCCCCTCTCCTTTTTTGGACAAGATACTCTTTTTTTTATTAACTATAGGTCCCTTCATTTTTTCATCTGTCTCCCCATTTCATTGATGACTGTCTGATTAAATTTTCAATGCAAAAAAAAAAAATGTAGCACCACTAACATAATAAAACACCAACGCACATTTATCTAGTCATTTATCAACAACAGGACTATGCCTGTGATTGGTTGTTGCTAGTGTATTTTTCTGTGATGTCACAAGCACCATGTGACCATCTGGAGCACAAGGGAAGCAGAGCTGTACCTTGTAATGTATTCGTGATGCAAAATAACACAATAAAAATTGAACATTCAGTTGCATAATTTCATGAATATACTGTTGCAAAATAAAATTGTTGATGCTATATTATAAAAGCGTGTTTAGCCATTAAGTAAGTACATGCATGTTTCACAATTGATTGTTTATTGTTTCTATTGTGTATCCCACTATAGCAGTGGTTCGCAACCTTTTTATTGCTGTGACCCTTTAGTACAGTCACAACTTCACTATGGAAATATTGTCGCGTCACAACTTTACAATAAGAAAATAGTAGCAGTCACAACTTTACTATGGGAATGTTGTTGCAGCCACACCTTTGAAAATTGTCACGGTTGTAACTTTACAATGGGAATATTGTCGCTGTCTTAGGTGAGCCCTGGAAAACTGTCATTCGACCCCCAGGGTAAGAACTGTTGCACTATAGTGTACTATTACTTTACTGTTTACTTTACTATTACACATGCCCAATATCCCATGAGTGTTTGACTTCATATGTACAGTCATGGCCAAAAGTTTTGAGAATGACACAAATGTTAATTTTTACAAAGTCTACTGCTTCAGTTTTTATCATGGCAATTTGTATATACTCCAGAATGTTATAAAGAGTGATCAGCTTAACAGCAATTAATTGCAAAGTCAATATTTGCCTAGAAAATGAACGTCATCCCCCAAAACACATTTCAACTTCATTGCAGCCCTACCTTGCAGCCCTGTGTCATTCTCAAAACTTTTGGTCATGACTGTATAACCCACTGTATTTAACTCCTAGTTTGTAATGCTGCAATTGGATCTATGAAATGAAACATTGTTTTTCTAACTAGGGGTCCCTGTGAAATCTATGCAGCCACTAATATATTTTTCCACCAAACAAAATTGGGAATCTGTTACTTTTCAGTAAAATAAAATTAAATACCTATAATCTCATATACCTGAAACTTATGCATTCCCCTTGCATATTTTCTTTAGTAACAGTAAATTCACTAACAATAATTGGCTCTTGGAATTGTAATTTATAGTTACTTGCATGACAGACCTCAGAATTCTGGAAAAGCGACATATGGCAGCCTCATGGCCACTTGCAGGTTTCTAATTAGTTGTTTAGAAAGTTTAAGTAAGTCACTTAAGATATTGATTTGAGATTCCAATTGGGGTGCTGCAGAGGAAGTACAGTAGGTAAGTCACTTAAGTTATTGATTTGAGATACCAGCTGGGGTGCTGCAGAGGAAGTAGATGAGTCAGTTAAGTTATTGATTTGAGATTCCAACATTGGTGCTGCAGAGGAAGTAAGTGAGTCAGTTAAGTTATTGATTTGAGATTCTAACTGGGGTGCTGCAGAGGAAGTAGGTGAGTCACTTAAGTTATTGATTTGAGATTCCAATTGGGGTGCTGCAGAGGAAGTAGGTAAATCGGTTAAGTTATTGATCTGAGATTCCAACTGGGGTGCTGCAGAGGAAGTAGGTGAGTCACTTAAGTTATTGATTTGAGATTCCAACAGGGGTGCTGCAGAGGAAGTGAGTCGGGTGTGGCTTCTGTATGAAAACCACACATCACTCTCCTACAAATTGTATATTTATACCATAAATTGTAAATTGGTGAAAAGCCACACAATTTCATCAATTTACAATTCATATTTACAATATAAATTGTAAATTCATGAAAATAAGTACTCTATACTACTAACATTAATATTTAACAGTGACATATTATCATATAATTGTAGATTACTCTGTTCCTTAGAGGGACCTGTCAGGTTCACTTAACAGACTTTCGTTTAGGAAGCAGGGAGTTGTCTTAGTTGGATGCTAAAAGTATTCAGCTAAGACTGTAGTAAAAGAAGCAAACTCCCTGCTTCTTCTCTGCTCTGATGTTGGACATGAATCAAAAGTTGGGTGGGGCGTAGCTAAATTATGATTGACATTATAGCTCCTCCAATCAGATTCCTGCTAGATCGTGATTTAAGGGATCTGATTGGAGGAACTTTTATCTCAGTCATCCTTTTAGCCCCAACCAACCCGACTTGAGATTCAAATCAGGCATCAGAGCAGAAAAGAAGCAGGGAGTTTGCTTCTTTTTACTACAGTCTTAGCTGAATCCTAGGCTGAACTGGATGGACTTGTGTCATTTTTCAGCCTTATAAACTATGTTACTATGTTACTTTTAGCATTCAGCGATGACAACTCCCTGCCTCCTAAACAAGTCTGTTAAGTGGACCTGACAAGTCCACATTAAGGGGGTTATTAACTAAAGTCCGAATTGTTGCGTATAGGTGCAAATTTGCCAGATAAAGACAGTCTCAATAGGCTGCTACTGTCACAAATCGGATCTTTATAATGAGAATATTGTCGCAGTCGCGACTTTATTATAGGAAAATTGTCCCAATATTAACTTTAAAAAATTGCCGCGACTTTACAATGGGGAAATTGTCGCGGATTTGCTATGGGAATCCGCTGTTTGCAAATTCAACAGTCGAATTTGCACCTTAGTGAATAAGCCCCTAAATGGGAACAGTAAGACCCCAGAATATTACATTTGCTTTTTGACCACGGATTTTTTAAATCCAGAC
Organism: Pipa parva; assembly: GCA_019650415.1. Classification (NCBI taxonomy): domain Eukaryota; kingdom Metazoa; phylum Chordata; class Amphibia; order Anura; family Pipidae; genus Pipa; species Pipa parva. The sequence goes on along the minus strand of WMED01022093.1, from coordinate 2,711 downwards.
TTAGTAAATATTTAAAAATGTTTTCTTAGCTACAACTAATAAGTTTAAAAAATGATCTCCTTTAATTGCCCATTAATTGAATCAGTCATTCCTGTCTTTTTCACTGCATCATGAGCAGCTTCATAGGAAAATTCACAAACATCTATAACATTGTTTTCATTGTAACCAAAATATCCTTTAAATGACTGTTTTATCTAATCACTCAATCACAATCATTCATTCCTTTTTTTAGATTTATCTGCCCAATCTGCATTGTTGTACATTTTTACAGCTCAAGTACTGTTTTCAACTTAAGCCACGTGTCAAGGAAGCTGCTCGGTCTGTTTACAATTTACTGCAGTTTACTATGCCAGATTAACATGCATTGACTGATTGGTTGCTTATGATGTCACTGTAGCTTGCAGATCTTTATGCAAAGCATAATAAATAACTGTGTAATGATTTACTTTAATGTCAGTGCGTTCATTTTTATGTATTGTCTATCATGTTTGTATCTTTACGTACAGGTGTGTAAATGCATAAAAGATAAAAGCATGCTCATCATCATTGCATACGGAATATAAATCCATTATATGGATAGCAACTCCATTCCATTCTATGCTTCAAAGATTTTTTTTAAAAATGTGAAGGTTCTTTGCAAATTGAAATGGGTGATGACCAGGTGTGCAGGCAGGGTTATTATTAGGCGGACTTCAAATTCTCTGTACTTTCCCCAAAGGCACTAGATGCTCTGAAGTGCCCCATATAGAATCTTGTAGTGCTGACACATGCCACACTCTGTTCTATTTTGCACTGCATCCATGCATGCCCCAATTTGCATAGTAGTTCCCTTGTCTGTTCTGCTTTTCCCATGAATAAGTCCTAGAGGTAATTCAACATAGTGCAAAGTTACCTCCGGATCCTTTGCATCACTTTGCAGAGGCTGTTATGCGCTCGCTGATGCGTACGCTTTAAAGGTATTCCAGTCTCGGTGAGACCACTCGAGTCGCCTTGCGAGACTGGAATCCCTTTAAAGTGTCCGCTGATGTGCGCGTGCAGGACATCAGAGAGCGCATAACAGCCTCTGTGAAGTGATGCGATGGATCTGGAGGTAACTTTGCACTATGCTGAATTACCCCCATAGTCTTCTCCCCCCCCCCCCCCCCCCCCAAAAAAGCCAGTCTGTTCTGTTGTTCCCCCATATAAGCCCCAGATCATTTGTACTAGAGATCCCACACTATATACCTAGAGCTCAGCAGTGTCCTTTGCTTCCCATGTTCTCCTGCATCTGGGTATGTCCAATGAGCTACCTGATCAGAGTGCTGTATTACCCTTTGTAGCACAAGCCTGGCTCCTAATCCTGGCCGCTATAGTATGGATTATATTTCTTCTCGAGCAAAGTCAGCAAACAATACCAGTTAATTTTCATTTTCTTTTAACTGTTGAATGTGCTGGCTTTCCATAGTAAATCTGACCTGTGGGACAATACTGGCTAAATACCAATTGGTGGTACCTACTGGGCATACATTAATATACAACCTTATATTAAAACAGCCCCCAAGTGTGTTACTCAAAAAAAGAATTTGAAAAATAGGTCCAAATGTGGCCTTACTGAAATATTTTTATTTAGAATCTGATTAGAATGTTCTGTGTTCTGCAGCTGACACTTTTCAAAGCTCAATGTCAGATATGACTGTTATCTGAAGATGACATCACAAATACCAACTATAATTATACAATCTCAATAGCGAACCCCATCAAGCATCAACAATGAGCTTTAACAAGACAAGTTGCATTACAGCAAAAGTAATACCTCACCTAATAGCCATATATTGTAATATATGAAACTGGTTTAATTAAAATTAAACAAACAAAACAAGGCAAGAATCATAATACCATGGAAGAATGTTTCTTCCAAAATTATTACATATCCCCATGTTTTTTTTATCTTTTCAAAAAAAAAAAATAAAGAGACCAATAGCATGTGTTATAAGCAGAAAAATTTGACCACTAAGATGGTAAACCACAAGACAAATTGCTTTAATGTAGCAGAATCACCCCACCTAGTGGCCAGACCATACACAGAAACAAAATAGTTTAAAGGTTAACAAGTGACTAATAAATTAAATGACATTAATGGAGCTAATATTATTAATATCACAGTGTCATGGAAAATGTTTCTTAAAGATAATTATATGTCCACAAAATGTTTATCTTAAGAAGAAACAAACAAAAAAATGAAAACGAACAACAGGTTCTAAGATTACCACTTTATGAAGCTTTGGCCTTATTACTTTACCTCAATTTATTGCATCTTAACATCGATGCTTAGAGACTGTAGAGCACCAACCCTGCTTAAGGGTTGTTGAATGCCTACTCTTACATCCATTTTTTGAATATTCTAAGATTAAGAACCATCCCCCTCTAGTGACAAACCACCATAAAAAAAATAATAAAGAAAGTTATACAGGTTGTATTAAATACCCCCACCTAGTGGCTAATTATAGTATGGTATGTTAAAACAGAATGATTTAAAATGTAGCAAACTACTGTACCTTGTAAGCACCTTCATAGAGGGGATAGAGATGACAGTGTACACGCAGTATATGGAGGGATAGAGATGACAGTGTACACGCAGTATATGGAGGGGATAAAGATGACAGTGTACACGTAGTATATGGAGGGGATAGAGATGACAGTGTACACACAGTATATGGAGGGGACAGAGATGA
>WMED01022092.1:0-11759 GCA_019650415.1 Pipa parva | reverse complement strand
GTGATAAATAAAATATATTCATTGAGTGCACACATAATTGAGAGTCTTTTCTCTTTCCCTCCTTGATCCCCACAGTATTAGCAACATCAAGCGCTATCTAAATCATGAACCGGCAAGTAAGCAGTTATGATTTAAAATCCATAATTTCCATAACGCTACTGTAATACTAGCGCTATGGAAATTATTAGTCTAAACCACATAAAAATTATCTAGTAGGGGTCCCTAGGACCCCCACACCTCCCTCAGATCCCCCCAGTATCAGCAACACCAAGCACTATTTAAATCATTAACCGGCAAGTAAGTGGTTAATGTTTTAAAACCCAATTATTTCCATAGCACTACTGCAATACAAGCGCTATGGAAATAATTACTATAACCTACATAAACCCCAGTTAGCAGGGGTCCGTAGGATCCCCACACCGCCCCCCAGTATCACCCATCACTTAGCTCTAGGCTGAGTGAGGAGATCACTAAGTGCAGAAAGCGGTTCCATAGGAGCCACTTCTATGCACCCTTGCCCCTGCCCCTCTGTTTCCCTGTGGGGTAGGGGTGCCTACAGAAACAAAAGCAAGGGGTCCCTGGGACACCTATCCCCCCACCCTCTCCCAGTGCTAGGCAGGGTGGGGGATCACTACCTGGAGGGGGTCAAACACTGACCCCCTCCCATGACCCCCAACCCCATCAGTCCAAACCTTCTTGCAGGGGCTCTAGGTGAATACCAAGGGTACCTTAGACTCCATACCTTAGGGTCCGCTAGCTATCACTTGCACGGTTCCACTGTTCAGCTGCTTCCTCCTACTCATCTCTCAACTGTCTGGTCCAGTCCTAACACTTTTATTGTTAACAATATAGGACAGTAAGAAGTACATTTGAGTAGGTATTTAACCTATGTTAATTGTCAGTTTCGGGGTTTGAACCCCAGACTCCCTGTTTATAAACAGCAGTCTTCCCCTTAAGTGCTATGACCAATTACCTTCAAGCTTCAGTAAAATCCATTCAGAAGGGTAGTTGGATAGCCAATTGCAGCAAAGGTCTGCCTGTTTAAATCTGCCACTTTTAGTGTATATTTGCCTGTGCAAGGAGTTTTCCTAGCTTGTGCCAGTGAGATGTTTTTCTGCAAGAGAGCTTTCACTTATTAATGTAATTCTGTCATTGTTTTCCTGCAGCTTCCAGTGTCCACCTCCCATGTTCCTGAGACTTCCATTGTCAGTCTGCTGAATTCTTGTGATACTCAGTTCTGCCTTGCTGTGTTTCTTAGACTTTCAGTGTCAGTCTGCTGTGTTCCTGTGATGCCCACTTCTGCTCTGTCATGTCCCTGAAACTTCCAGTTCTGCTCAGCTGTGTTTTTGCAATATGCAGCTCTGAACTACTGTTATTCCCATGAGATACAGTGCCATTGTCCAATCTCAGTCCCACTTCCATCTTTGGGAGGTTAACCTGGGGCCACAAACTGGGAGCTCCCTTACCCCCTTGTGGGGTTTAAGGATAAAGATCAGGAGCTCCTTAGACACTGCACCCCAGGATTAACCAGTGCTAATCCTCCAGTAGAGAGAGAGAGTCCACAGATATCCCTCTGTGTGCTAACACTCTGTTTAAGTAGCAGCATTTTAAAGGCCTCTGTCATTGAGAGCGGTGGGAAAGCAGTATATAATGAATGATTAAATACATTGAGCACCTGAAGAGCTACTGTACAGGAAGTACATATAAGCCAGTCTCTTAAGAATTCAAGAAGTCCAGGGGATTTGTTAGAGGATATGATGGAATAAATATTATTAAACCTAAGTCATTCAAACAGATTAGTCATTAATATCAGAATCAAGGTCAGGACAAGAATCATTAATCATAAACAAAACAGGAGATGACAGTATTCAGATAAAAAAAGAGCAGTAGAATAAGGCTTGAAAAGGACCTGTAATAAAGAGATCAGCTTAGGCAACAGGCAGTGATTGGCATTACATAGGGTTGGTGATTGCAGAATAGGCTGCAAAGGTGCAAATAATTACCAGATGAGTAGCCAGCCAAAAAAGTTGTACTTATTTTTAGGATGGTGAGTTTGAAGTTTAGTTTCTTAATACAATCTCCAATATTTTCATAGCCCAGAGATGAGAGATTTAAATGTGTGTAGTATCAAGAATATTAAACTGACTCAGGAGGCAGTGCTTGATTTCCCTGTGCAAAGTTAAATACTGTTTGTAAGTTTGATGTTGGGTATGTTTTCCAAACTGGTGCAGACTATTGAACTTTTGTATGTTTTGTAAGTCTGAATGTTTCCTGAATTCTTTAAATGCTTCCTGGTATTGCTTATTAAAGTGGTATATCTCTACCAAGGTCATACTGAGTTGATTTATAGATCTTTCCCAGAAGGACATCATGTTCAATAGAAATTTTAAATATAGAGAAAACAGGAGTTACTGAAAATTTGTCTGCTCCTAATCACTGCTAGACCAAGGCCCCATCTGCTAAATTTTATTTTTGTGGTTGAGAAGAACAACAGAGGCTATTTTCTTTCTACTCCCTTGCCCATTAATGCATAACATTGATGTAACCTTCATTATGTCCATGTTATTTTTCCTTTCATTTGTTTTACAGAGTTGTGTGAAACCACATTTTGTTAAAAAGAATACAAATAAGAATCAATGCATAAAACTTTGCTAACAATAAAAAATAAGGATGATGACACAATGTTCTTTAAAATAAATCTAAGCTTGTCTTCAAGACATTTTATGTAATGTATTTCTTGAAAGGGATGATATATACCAGCATTTTTAATATAAACCCTTTAGAAAACAATGTGTTTATCCCTGATATCAGTAAGAATGTTATCCATTGTTATCAAAACTCTACATTAAGTTAAGTGATATATAAAAAAAACAATGCTGAAAGACAATCATTATATTTTATCGGAGAACATATCTTTTCTTTAACGCACACTACCTTCAACAGCATCATATATGTCACTTCATAAATTTATAAGATGTATGTCGACATTCTTTAAAAGGGTTGTCAAAAGCACTGTCAAAGGTAGATATTATCAGGTGAGAGAAATGTGAGAATAACATGATGTAATGGTGTTAAATGAAAAGGTCAATGAAAAAGTGTTGACTGAAATCAGTGTGGTCTGTTGTAATGTTTATAGCAATGAAATAGAGGAAGCAACTCCGAGCATTTACATAAAGGTTTTACATGTTTACTGTGTTGGTTATATGATATTATAATGAATCATTTAATAAACTACATTAGTTTACAAAAGTAAATGTGTGTGTTGACATATTTGAAAAAGTGTTCAAGTGCACCTGTCACCTCAAAACTAATACTAATTTAGGTTGTACTAATGAAATAAATGTTTTTGTTAATATATATGTATTAAAAAAATGTATGTTTATACAGCATTTCTCTCTGTCATCTTCCCTGTCAGCCTGACTTTTCTTACCTGAGTGGAAAGAAAACCTGAGTGGAAAGAAAACCTGAGTGGAAAGAAAAGGCAGGCTGACAGTGAAGATGATAGAGAGAAACACTATAGAAAGGTACATTTAAAAAAAAAAATACATATATATTTATTAAAAGGTTTATTTCATTAGTAGAACCTAAATTAGTATTAGTTTTGAGGTGACAGGTGCGCTTCAATGGACTGTAGGAGAATTTACTTTGTTTGCAAGAGATTAATACTGTTGTAAGTTATCAATAACAAGGTCAGCTCAGCTACATCTGTATGTTATTTCCTTTAATTCATTCCAATGTTACTATATGTTTCCAATTGCTTACCCGAATCTCTCACCAATTATATCCTTCCCATATTCAAGGTTTAGTTATAGGAAAGTAGCCAAAGCTCGGTAAAGATTAACTATCAACACCACTGTCTGGTAGGCTTTAGTTTTAAACCCTGTTCCAGTTCCAGTTAAGGTGGATAAATTCTGTGTTATTCTGTTCCTTTTGGATATAAGAGCAGTGTGCAGGGAACTCATCATCATGTCTAGTTGTTTCCTGTCTCCTCTGATGATTTATTTCTATCATTGGTCGTCAATCTGTATTCCTATTCAGACTCTTTCTCACCTTCTTTTTTATGATGCTGATTTATGCTGAGTGCTACTACAGTAAAACAGAGCTGAACCTATGAAGGACAGAAGCATGTTAAAACAGAAAGGTCCACTGGTTAAAGAGAAAATGCCTTAATATTCTATAAAATACCATGATGCATTGCCTTATAACTCCCTTTGAAAAATGTCCATCTTTTTATTAATTTCTTTATTATTGACTTAGATGAGGTATTAACTTCAATTTCTAAAAGACAAAAAGTGTTTTTGACCAATTAACACAGAAATAGTGTTTTGTTTTATTAGGCCAGTATTCCTCTTTAAAAAAAAGCTTTCATTACCATGTCGAAAGACAATTTTTGATGCATTTTATTTCCTTGAAAAGTTGTTTTTGATCCTATAAGAATAAATGGAAAGGTTTATAAATATCCCCCATATGTCTACATGTGCTAATAGTACAAAAATTTCTAGATCGATAAAAGATTTATGTGTCATTTTAAGGGTACAGACATCACAGATTTGGATTTTTCATCAAATTATCAGATATGAATGCCACTATTATCCCTTCCCATTTAAAAATTACACTTGGTTCCAAGATGGTGGCTTTCAAAATGGCTGATGTATTCGCACTGCCCCTCACAGAGCAGTCCCCTTCCTCTTATCAGCAACCAAAAGGATGGCATTCCTTAATACTGCTTTTCATTAATTCAGGCTTTTGCTTTTACATACCTTTGGACTACCCTGTATAATCATCTTAAGTGATTTTGGCCTCCATGGTCATATCTCTGAGGAAAAGAGGATAATAATATTTTTTTTTTTTGTATTCTGTAGTAAAAATGTAGATGTTTTCCTGAGTAACCATAGTTGAGCAGATTTTTATTTTTCAGTATGCTGTGGAATCCTCATTGCCTGCTTCTATGAAAGGTAGTACTTTGTGCCAAGTACTTCATATATCACTCTTGTATTCTGCAGGACTAGACTGAGTAACCATAGTTGAGCAGATTTTTATTGTTCAGTATGCTGTGGAATCCTCATTGCCTGCTTCTATGAAAGGTAGTACTTTGTGCCAAGTATTTCATATATCACTCTTGTATTCTGCAGGTTAGAGACTAACCAATTACCGCAGTCCTTGTCCCTGTTAAAACTTACAACTTAGTTTTTTTACACAATCACACACTGACACAATTTAACCAAGTTTGAAATAACCTAGTATGTTTTTGGATGTGGGTGGAAACAGCAATACCCAGAGACATGTATGAGAAAAACATACAAACTTCATGCAGATGTTTACCAGGGTGGCGCTTGAACCCAGGGCAGCATCATTGCAAGGCAGACAATGATAGAATCACAGGTAGTCATTAATTGATTTAATTTACTATATTAGCTAAATTAGACTGTGTTATGTTTTGTTTATGTACCGTTTGTTGTATTGTGGACTTCAGGAAAAGCTGCATTAAACAGTACCAGGCATTTAGTCCAGTGACTCACTTGGAGAAAACTTTTTCTTAGTAGATTAATATAATGTCAAACCTTGTGTTATTCAGAGGTTAAAACTGCACTTAAAATGTCTAGGCTAAGTTCTCATACATGATCCTAATTAAGTTAAAATTTCTAGGCAAGGTATAACAAAATGTTAATATCTAAACAACAGGAAAAGACTGCACTGCTGATTAACTGATCCAATAACTAAATCCTCTTTATGAGATGGTCTTGTCATTTTCTGAACTTTATTTGGTGCCCCAAAGCCTTCTTTACAACAATTATGCCCCTCTCATTTGGGTGAAATTTATTAAAGGCGAAGTGATCGATCGATCGAATTTTCGTACAATCGAACGAAATTTCGCTCGAAATTTCACAAATTCGATCGAACATTCGATCGATCGGTAAAATTTACAAATTTAATAAATTTCGCCCAATTCTTCATGATCCAATAAATGGTGATGTAGGGGCAACCTTAAAAGCAGCAATGTTCTTGCCTGTAAAGCCCCTTTGATGCAAGCAATGATTCCTATAAGATTGTTAGACATAGATTACAACTCATTTGTAATACATCTTTAAGTAGAATAGGTTAAGAGTTTTAGAATAGTAAAGCCTTATGATTTCCAATATATGATTTATCAAATAACAATGTAAGTATTAATTAATGAAAAGTCCTGATGTACAGACAGAACATATAATTTCTAAATAACAATGAAACAATGACTGTATAGCAAACTGTAACCAGATGATCTGTACTTAGCCATAATGGAGTAATAGTTGACCAAATGACCTGTACTTATGTACACAACACCTGTCTGGAAAAAGATTATATGTACATAAATAGAAATATTAGGGCAATTGGCTCAGGAAATTTCATGTTTTACTTCTGTTTTTCGAAATGATATCATTGTGGTTTTTGTGTATAAAAGCAGGCTGCGAGGTTGACACAGTGCTTACATTGTCTCAAAGTACCTATATGTAAGCTCCACTTGCTAACTTTGCTTGTATTTTGCAGATGTTTACAATAATAAATTGATCACTGATTGATCCGGTCTTCTTTCTATAATTATCTAACAATGCCTGAATATGTAAGGTAACCATGTTTAACAGAGAAAGACAATGATTTAAAGCACCATTCCACCAGCAATTACCATAAACCTGCAATTTGCATTTAATAAGGTGAAAGCTATAACTTATCTGCACCCAATAGGAAGGGCTTTGTATTATAATAAGCCTGTAATGGATTTTCTGGTTTAAAGTGGTATTTGGATCTAGAGGGAAAATGAGGTGTTGGCATTCAGGGTATAACAATCACATGCAGCTTTATTTTATGATGATCTCTCACACAATAAAATCAAGATTATTTGATACTAAACTTTCTTAATATTTCTCAAAACAAGAAGAATGAAATACCTCATGTAAACTTAACTTATTATTATTATTATTTTATATATATATTTTTATATACTGTATGTATGAAATGAAGAAAGCCTCCAAAAACTGTTCCTTATTAAACATAATAGAAAACTGCAGCGGTTTTATGGATGGAAACTGGCCAAATAATAAAAAAAAAAAAATAGTTGTAAACCACTTATTACACAGGGTATCAGATAATTTTTATATTATATATTATCTTGCACACCTTATTTTATTACCCAAATAAGCAATGAGTAAAACATCCTTAACAATTTAGCTGTTGATTTTTTTTCCAAAATAATGATTTGTTAATTGTCAAATATTTTGCAATTTATTTGATTTATTTTGTAAATGTTTTCTTTTAATTAATAAACTCATTTTATCAGAAGAATGTCATATTATTTATTTAAAATGCTTCATTTATGTCCATTGAAAAAAAGGAAACAAAAAAGAAAAGTAAAAAAAATAAATAAATAGAATAAATAGAAATGCTGTCATACCTCAGGATAGTTACATATTTTCCAAGCACTTAAATGTGACCCATAAAGACCCGATAACCTAAACTGCACAGTCTAAAGACACAACAAAAAACTCTAAAGTGCATTAAAGACCTCTAATTAAAAACAATAACAAAGGTTGTCATTTGTATTTGAAATAGGAAAGGCTGCCTTTAAATATGCAGTCTAAATTTGGTTAACTTTGCCCTTTCTGAAAATGTTACTTGCCATATTTTCTGAAATTGACAGATAAATCCATTAAGAGACTTTTAACCCAGACTATTTTATACCACATATTTCAAGATAAATGGCTCGTATTGCAATGGAATCTATTTCTATAAAACTAAACAAATTTAGAGAGCACTCAGGAAGGAATATGCAGAGAATTGAAAAAAAGGAAAGCAGAAATGCATAATGGTTTTACTTTACACAAGCTTTGTGTCTGAGCCAATGTAGAATAAAATTATCTAAAGGAATTCACATCATGTATTCAGTACTTATTCTACATTAATAGACCTCCAAAAGATGTAAATTATAGATACATTCATATGGTTAAATTAATTAAGCTTTTTGTTAAAATATATTCTACTGAAATAATGATGAGCCTTAACAACCGAAGGAGCTTGGTGCTATTTAAATAACAGTGACTGAAAAAAATTCAAAGTGATCTGACAAAGTATTTATTCAGTAGCATTCAGTATGCATGGTGATGTTTACAAAGAAATGAGTCATTTTCCCTTTCATCAACTCCCAAACTGGTGCGCTAATGATTTTTCCAAATGCTGAACCTTCTTCTCCATTGGTTTGATTTGTATTTATCAACAACAAATCCACATAAGAAGACCCATATAAACCAAAAATCTAAGCAGCGACACCATTTATGTTTGTGGATTAACCATGTATTTAATGTTTTGGGTGATGCTTTGTCAGGTGTATAAAGAAATGAATCCAAGACTTCTTGACACAGTTTAAATTCCCAAGCATTACTCCATTTGCCAAAAATCCCTTGGCATGAGTATCTCCATTTTAGGACAAGAAATAACCTTTGACTGAAAATTCTATTCTGTTCTTGTAAGGTTTTTCAGAGACGCTAAAAAAAATTAACAAACAATCAATTTCCTTCCCACAGCCTTAGAAGACCTAGATGCCCTTTTTATAAAAGCTGATTTTCAACCAATATGTGAGACAAACTAGGTCAAGGACCTCCAGCTTCATTGTAGTCAGTAATGTTGAAAAACATTCAACCTATTAAAAATGAATATCAGTATACCTTTAATTACGTTGAAAATATCAATATTTATTAAGCCCCTTTTGCCATTTTTTATTGCTGAATATTATCCGCCTGGTAGAGGGTGGCGAAAACACATTATCCCCTATGGAGATGATTTAAAGCATCTCTTCTAAGTCCCCATTGCAAAGACCAGCGATATCTATGAAAAGGAGTTCTATTGAAAGCATTGTATAATGTATAGTTATTAACACATTGATATTTATCAATATTGATACATTTTACATTAAAGTAATTGGAGGAAATTAAAAATGTTGTGGAAAGAACAAACTGAGATAACACAGTGAAAAGCAGCAAAACAGATCAAATTCTGGCAAATAGGTCTAAATGACGTTAATAAATTTCCGCCTAGAGGTGTAGTGTAGACCAGATTGGATGAACATGCTACTAAATATTTGTTTTAATAACCCCTGATGCTTATGTAACTTTAAAATCCTTTTTGGAACACTCCAGAGATAAAACTTCTTTCTGAAAACGATTCCACATTATCAGAGCCCTGACAGTAAAGAATCTTTTTTCACTGCTGAAGATTGAACCTTTTGTTACAGCCTCAGATGGTGCCCAAGTGTCTTTTGTTTTGTGTTGTAAATGAACATATTATCACAATACTGCTTAAAAGTACAAGTTATATAATTATATAAGGATCAAGGCACTCCTTAATTGCTTTTCTCAAGGATGAATAGGTTTAATTTTCTCCTCATAACTGATGTTCTTCATACCCATTATCATTTTTGCCCTTTCTTGAACCCTTTTCAGCTTCTGGACATTCTTTTTGTGTTCAAGTGGCCAGTATTAAACCACTTATTCAAGGTAAACACTTATCAGTAAATGGTAAAGTGGTAAATTTTATGCTTTTCACTGAAATAAGTGATAAGACAGAGCCCTAAGGTACTCCATTTGTAACAGTGGACCATATGGATTAGCAATCACAACTCTAGAGATGAGCTTTTAGCTGCTAAAATGTTAAAGGAACAGTTTAGGCACCAGCAGTTATTTGTTGTCTGTTTGACACTGTTAAATAAAAGTTAAATAAATGTTTTCTGTCATATAAATTATTTATTTATTTCCACCCTTCACAATTTAGCACCAGTTTGTTACTGAAGCTGCTCCCCTCTCTCAGCCAATTCCTGTTTAATGTTAAGTAATTGACTGACAGACTGGATAATGCTAAATAACCAATCAGAACCTTTAAGCTGTCATCCACCTTTTAACTCTGAAAGGTGCAGTTAAAGCAGCAAAAGCAATTATTAAAGAAAGGGCTAAAATATTGACTTTCTTTTTATATGGATTTGGTCTCTCTCTCATGCTCAATATCAGCGCTTGCTACTGACAGTATACACCCTTAGCTGTAAGTACTGTAATTACCTATCTTAATTCATTAACTATTAATTTTGACCTTCCTGAGACGCCGTTGTGTCAGTGACACAAGAATACAACCAGGAAGTAAACACAGAAGGAGCTGTGCACTGTTACACAGATAGAATAATTAATACCTTTCCTCACATAAAAGACTGACTAAGTATATTAGAAAAAAAATGTATTATGCATTTACAACACACATTACTTTTTATTAATCAGGCTGGACTGTTCCTTTAATAAACCTATAAACTGCACTTTCCAAACCAATGAACGTTATTATAAACAAGAGGTGTTTATATGAAACAGCCAAAGACTTTGACAAAATCCAAATATATAATATCCATAGACTCTCCTGTATTTCATTTTTCACTACCTCTTTAAAAATTAAAAATGGCTGTTCAAAAATAACTGAACTTGGCTCTTTTAGGAAACATGGGTGTAATTTGTTTGGTCCGGGTGCCTTGTTTTAAACAAATATACTCTAGCATTAAAGCAATATTCCCACTGCACATCTTCCATTGTTTGCTCTTTAGTATACACAGAGCTGAAAAAAGGCCTCCAAATAAGTTTATCTTTTCCCTATTCTCTGTGACCAACACAGAGTTTCAGTTTTTTTAGGGGACCCAAATACTCATACATTGGGGGAGTTTTATAAAAATCAAAATGATTTTCTCCGGGTATATCGTTATACCTTTACTTACTCACCGATATAAATATTTATTAAGCCCCTTCTGATCTTTTTTTTATTGCTGAAATGTGTTAATCTAGTTGAGGTTGGAAAAAAATAAACATTATTCCCTATGGAGATATTGTAAAACATTTTTTCTAAGTCCCATGGAAAAGATCAACAATATCAATATCAATGGAAAAGGAGCTAATATGTAATGGTATTAATGCACTGATATTTATCAATATTGATCTTTTTCAATATCAATACATTTTATTCGGGATTATATAAATTGAGGGAAATTGAAACTATAGAAAAAATAGCAATAACATGGCAAAAAGCAGCAAAACGGATTGATTTTTGTGGTGAATAGGTTGAAATGACCTTTTTAAATAACCACATTGTGTTTTTGTTCCATTTATATATTTTAATAAATGGGATTTTACAAGCTTTGGGAATCTTCCTTTTAATATTTATTTTAATCTAGACAATTTATTTTTATTGTTATCTGTCTATCTGCATCTATCTATCTATATCTATCTATCTATATCTATCTATCTATCTATCTATCTATCTATCTATCTATCTATCTATCTATCTGTATCTATCTGTATCTATCTATCTATCTATCTATCTATCTATCTGTATCTCTCTATCTATCTACGATATCTATCTATCTGTATCTATCTATCTACGATATCTATCTATCTGTATCTATCTATCTATCTGTATCTATCTATCTATCTACGGTATCTATCTATCTATATATCTGTATCTATATATCTTTATCTATCTATCTATATCTATCTATCTATATCTATCTATCTATATCTATCTATCTATCTATCTATCTATCTATCTATCTATCTATCTGTATCTATCTATCTATCTGTATCTATCTATCTATCTATCTACGATATCTATCTATCTACGATATCTATCTATCTGTATCTCTCTATCTCTCTATCTATCTATATATCTATCTATCTATCTATCTATCTATCTGTATCTATCTATCTATC
>WMED01022091.1:0-11759 GCA_019650415.1 Pipa parva | reverse complement strand
GGGGGAATGCACAGTGGGGGGATTATGCACAGTGTAGTGGATGATGCTTGTGTAACCTGATAATGCTAGTGCACGTGAGATTTGAAGACGGGAGGAGAGCCTGCTTGTTAGGGGGCGTTTCTACAGTGTTTGAGTAGCAGGTCGGGCAGAAAATGGCAGCTTCCATGCTTTCAAATTTGGAAAAGATTCAAGTAGGTGTATTTTCAATATGCAAACTTTTTTTTAGATCCTAATTACTTGTTTTTCATTATAAAGTCACATACTTTATAAAGCTGTAATAATCCTGAACTGACAGGTGCACTTTAAAACTTTTTGGAAGCATGTTTTGCGATATTTGTGCTACATGGAGCTCACAATTCCAGTCTAGTATGCCATAAGACACATTTGTTATAACAAAAATTAATTGTATCCTTTTAACTCAAAACCTCCCATCTAGGAATAATGCACTACCTCTTTTTTTCTGTTACTTGCTACATGGCTTCACGACATTTAGGCCATATCTACAGTATATCACACCATAAAGCACACCATAGAGTTAAATAAGCCATGTCTTGGGACTCATTATATGCTTTTGGTAATGGTTTTGTTTGTAAAAGTTTTATTTTTCACAACGATTAATTTCTCTTGCCATTTTTTTCTTGTTTGAAGTAAACAATCACTTATGTTCCCTTACACATGTATTCTACAGCAGCGTTTCCCAAACGCTGGACCCGGTACCGGGCCACGAAAATTATTGCCGGGTTGAGCGCCGCTCATGAATATTCATGAGTGGTTCTGTGCGCGAAGGTAAGGGACTTCGCGCACGGCACCGCTAATGAATATTCATGAGCCGGGTTCTTGATGATGCTACACGCATTGCGTACAATGCGTGTAGAACCCGGCTCATGAATATTCATGAGCGGTGCCGTGCGCTAAGGTAAGGGACTTCGCGCATGCGCACGGCACCGCTCATGAATATTCATGAGCGGCGCTCTTGTGACCCGGTTATTTTTGTGCTTATCCTTTGTGCCGGGTCAGGAAGGATAAGCACTAAAATAACCGGGCCACAAAAAAATAAACTTTGGGAAACACTGTTCTACAGTGTAAATGGTTTGCCAAGCAGTGTGATAGTTTTACCTGCATTTTATTTCTGTTTTTACTCCATTTTACTAAAAGTCATTTCATAGTCATCCATAGTACTGACTTTGTCTAGGGGAGAATTTTAAGTGGCGATATACTTACTGATCAGGGTTTTACTCTCCAGCGCTGCCTCCTGCTGTCACTATCAAAATGATATCTTCTGCTCTGTGAATAGCTGAGTGCCTCTTCACTGCCTTTTCAGGCTCACTGAGCTGAGCATGCTTAGAAGCAATTTTATATCAAAATGTGATGTTTGAACAGGAAGCAGGAAGTGAAGAGGATCTCAGAGCTTCATAGAGCAGAAGCTATCAGCTTAGTATTGACAGCAGAGTAAAACCCTGATAGGTAATTATCTCCCCCTCCCTAGTTAAAAATCACCCTTGGCCACGGATCTCCTGGCAGAAACTCACACAACCATGCAATCTTGGCGGACTAAACTTACCAGACTTTAATACCTATAACCTAGCCACACAGGATGTACACGCCATAGATTGGATAACAGATAATGAAAGATATACAAACACAAAACTAGAACAAAATATGACACCAAAAATATCCTTATCAGCACTCCTCCATTCCCACCCCAAAAACTGATACCCACAAGTTACAAATAACCCTCTCATAACTACAACTTGTAAAACATGGAACAAACTGAGGAAACTGAATAAACTTCAGTCCAACTTTTCAACTCTCCTCCCATTCCACTTAAACCCACAATTCCTTCAAGACATGAACTCACCCACCACCAGACAATGGAAAGAAGCAGGATTAAAGACAATCCAGCATGTCTTAGACCAACAACATGACATTTTACCAAAGAACAACTCCAGAGACTATACACCCATATGACTCCCAGTCTCTTCACATATTTCCAACTACGATCCTACACAAAAAGCTGCCTAAATAAACTCACTGAATCAGACCACTATAATAGGCTGGATGACCTAATCATGAATTCTCACTCAGTCTCCTACAATACCAAAGATATTTGCAAATACGGTAGACCACAAATCGACCTAACCAAACTCAAAACAGGAATTGGAAACTGGCTGAGACACTTCCCTAACCTTAAGCTAACAGATATTATCCAATTCACTATACAAGTTGATAAAATCTTGTCATCAAACATGTACCAGGATATGACATTTAAAAATTTGCTTTGGACATACCAAACTCCATTGAAACGATACCAAACTGGTCTCATCACATCCTCAGCATGCCCAAAATGCCATACACCCGAAGCAGATTTATTTCACTGTCTATGGGACTGCCCAATCAGCCAAGAAATATGGAAAGAAATGGCAAGATACTGCTAAGAAAAACTTAAAATCAAATGTGTTCCTACAGCAGACTGGGTCATGTTCGGTATATATGATAAGGACATCCACAAAGCAATAAAAGCTGGTAATCGTGCATTCCTAATTAAAATGGCAGCGGCCGCAAAAAATGCAATTTTTTCCCACTGGCTTCAAACGTTCCCCCCTCCTAAAGATGCAATCTTCTCACGAATACAATTCTTGTTCAAAATGGACTGACTACATTCCCTAACCCATAAAGAATCACCGTTAGATAAAACAAGTTTTAGTTCCCTTTTTAAATTTATAGTATGTTTGCTGAGAGACTTTCCGGAAGTTAAGCAGATTAAAATGCATTGCCAGTGTATAGCTTGGTGCTACCAGAATTTTGTCCAATGTCATTCTTTGCATGTTGCACACAGCTGGATCCAAAAGGACAATCAGTTTATTTGAAGGGAACTATGCAATCAAATAACTGTAAATATATAAAGGGAAAATAAAGAATCTGGAGTTTAGATACTCTTTTTTGATAGATGGGATATTCATAGGACTAATGTTTTGGGCAGCCAGACATTTCAAGCATTATTTGAGTGATTTCCTTGAAAACAATCTATGATTGAAATTATATTAAATTTGTAAAATATTGCTGCTCGTGTAATCCTATATCTAAGTCTTTTCAGATGCCAAAAATCTCCAGAGGGGAAATTGTTTCAGGAAAGAAGGAATGAATAGATAAGACTATACAATCGTGTGCCTGTAAAAATGTGCCTCTATCAGTTGGAGACTCTGCTTGAGCACTTTTAATTAGCTAATACTGTCTTATAAAAGCAGTCAATGCAGAACTGGCATTGACGCAAACTCCACATGTTTAGCAATTGTTTGAAACAGTTTAGAATGTTGACAGTGGTCTGTTCCTCAGCAGGTTGAAACAGTAGGATTCAGATCATGAGCTAGTGAAATATAAAAGCAGACACCTAGTGACATTCTTAAGACAGCTAAATAATATAACATGTGGAAGTAGTTAATGTATGCCTTTATATTCGCTTTGATTTTCACCAAGATGAAAATCATATGCTGTAAAATTTCATTTCTTTGTAAAGAAAGAGGGAAAAAAAATTGTACGTTAACTTTCTCGGTTTTTGAGATAGACCAAACTTAAATCTCAAAGTGTTTGATGTTTTGATGTGTTTCCAGCATGAGGAAAGCATTGTTTGCTTTATAGTATCGTCCTATTTTTGCATGCTTTTATATTGAAGTCATTATGTACAATGTTAAATGAGTGCAAATGCTAAAATCCTTATTGTTTGCAATCTTACATTCCATCCTCTGTAAACCTATCTGCAAATCTCTCATCTGGTAGAAATGTAGGATTTACTTTCCCTTTTTAGATTCCTGTACATGTTCAGGTAGAACATAGGCAGTTTATGCATTTTGATTGGACTTGTTGCTATAGCTATAAACTCCTTGGAACTTTAAATTATCATTTTAAAGTCCAGAATGTCCTAGCATATTTTTACAAACTCTAAGGCTGAATTGTTGCATACTAGTCCAAATTTGAATCCATTCAGCACTTTGCACATCTTCGGGTAATTATTAGTATGTATGTGTCTCTATCACTAAAGTTAAGGGCAGCAGATGTATTGATTATAATCATTACCTATAAACAGTTATATAGGATATTATCAGACAATTATATATTTTTAAAGTTCCTCAAAGTATAGGCTCCCGAGGGCAAAGCCCTGTAGTCTTCAGCTGAGTTGTTTACCCATGCTTGCATTGATGGTCAGTTCTTGGAAAGACAGTCCATTTACAATGAGTTAAGGTTTTGGAGACTTTGAACCAGATATTTTGATGACTTATTACCTGTTTGCAGTTTATTGTGTGCCTGACCATTGGTCAGCAGAAGGTCATATTGTATGACTGATGTACTTATGCAGTTTTACTACTTTTTTGTGCAATTTGTCATGTGATCTACAGGTTAGATTGGGTAATGTGAATGTGTGTGCCATTTACATAAAGAAAATGTACAATGCATTTGCATCTGATCAATAGGGCCAGCTCAGTCAGACCGACATCCATGTGATACTGTGAAAGAGGCATAACTGCTTCCAGCATTACTTGTGCAGCAGAGTGACCAAGTCTCATTGGAGAGCACAGGTTGCTTATAATGTAACTAATTCTCATTGAACAGTACAGGTTGCTTGTAATATAACCAAGTCTCATTGGATATTACACGTTGATTGTTATGTAGCCAAGTCTCATTGGAGAGCACAGGTTGCTTATAATGTAACTAATTCTCATTGAACAGTACAGGTTGCTTGTAATATAACCAAGTCTCATTGGATAGTACACATTGATTGTTATGTAGCCAAGTCTCATTGGAGAGTACAGGTTGCTTATAATGTAGCCAAGTCTCATTGGAGAGTACAGGTTGCTTGTAATGTAACTAAATCCCATTGGAGAGTACAGGTTGCTTGTAATGTAACTAAATCCCATTGGAGAGTACAGGTTGCTTGTAATGGAATGTCAGAATTTTTTGCGTCTCTGGTTGAAATGTTTGGGAATATATTTTGCATCCTTAAACTGAAGTAAACAATCTCTAGTTTAAAAAAAAAAAGAAGCATTTCTTATTAGTCAATATTTAAATCAAATATAATTTTTCCTTACATGCAACTATGAGTGTGTTTGGCACTAGATTGGTCACGTAGAGAATTCTTGAAATCCCCATGCAGTAGAATAGAGCAGTGGTTCTCAACCTTTTTTTACCGCGACCCTTAACCTTTAACTGCAGCAATTTTAAAATCACGGCCGCGATTCACATAACCATATTGGGAACATTGTCGCGATCTCAGCGTTACTATAAAAATACTGTCTCGAGTTTATTATAGAACTATTGTCACAACATTACTATGACTATAAATATTGTCACGGTTGCAACTTTAAAATTGTATCAACAATCCGCGACACTCCAGAGGGTTGTTAGGCAACCCCTGGAAAATTGTCATTCTACCCCAAACAGGGTCGTGACCCCCAGGTTGAGAACCACTGGAATATAGACTTTTGAATGCAAGTGGTTTTACTGTCACAGGCAATGGATAATAAGCACATGGAAGTTTTAACATAGATAATGTTTTCCTCAGTGCAGCCAAGTGAGTTTATCTGCACCAGTGCCTTAGATAAGGTTGGTCAACCAATTGTACTTTTTTAATACTAAGTTAATGAAAACTGCATATCTTCAGTCACCATAAGTGCAGTTTATGGATGTATAATTAGATAGAATTAGGTAAAACTGGGAGATTTTAGATAATTGCATCCCTTTAATATTTGTAGTGTTATTAAGGCTTTTCAAGAAATCTGACTGTTTTGTAAAATGGTTTCCAAGCAAACAAATGTTCTGATTAAAATAAAGGCACATTGTACTTTGCAAATGATCTTGAAAATAAAATTGTTTGGCAACTGAGATGTAACAGCTGCTGCCAAATTGAGAAAAACAATCACAGCCAGATGTGACATATTAACTTAGATAATAGAAATAATGAATTTTAACATTTATGTGCAACTCTGTTTCAGTAAGTTCGATGGCATATGGACAGAATTAAAATTCTTATTCGGAAAAGTCTTGCCAGGTGACAGAGTTTATAATGGTAAAGAGCAATGCTCAGTAACTAATTTATTGCATTAATATTTCTGGCATTCATTTACTTTGACATATTGACTTATGCATTCAGACTGGTGTTAGCGAAATACCCTTAGACTAAAACATAGATTTTAGAAATGATATGAAGGAAACCTTGTATTCTCTATTAAGTTGTACCCCTTTGGTTATGTGAAATCTGTACTGTTTACTTAACGAAATTAAATAGGAGAATTTCAGAGATGCATTGTGGTCAATTAGCTGTACTCTATAAATGGGTAATTTATAACAGACAACTTTTCTGTATTTAATATTAAGCAGACCAAATTTACAGTACTAACCCAATAGGAGGTTTTATTCTGCATGATTGTTAAACACTTTGGGGGAAATGTATCAAGTGGCACTATCTCAACTGCCCCCCCCGAGCAACTTTGCATGCCACACACCAGTACTGCCCTTTCTCGTCTTACACCCTTTTCTCTTTCTGCCCCCCACATCTGGAATTATATGCCCATTTATCTGCACCAGGGACATTCCCTCTGCACTTTTAATACCAAACTCAAGTCCTACCTTATGGAGCACTGGTACTGATTCTTATTACTGATTTTTATGTGAAAATTATATTTTATCCTTAATGCTTATTATAT
Organism: Pipa parva; assembly: GCA_019650415.1. Taxonomy (NCBI): domain Eukaryota; kingdom Metazoa; phylum Chordata; class Amphibia; order Anura; family Pipidae; genus Pipa; species Pipa parva. Next base: position 5,064 of record WMED01022091.1, on the reverse strand, counting down.
ATATTTATTTATGTATCTATTGACCAGTGTCCCAGCACATTGTTGCAGCTCTCATTATCCTTCTATCTGTGTATATAAATCTTCCTCCCATTTAGATTGTATGCTCTACAGGGCAGAAACCTTCATCCTCTTGTGTCTATCACAACCTGGAACTTAAATTGATGTATCCTTGTGATGTTATACTTGTACTGTATAATGCACTTTTCCCATGTCTATATTATGTTTATATTGCCTAGTTGTACAGCGCTGCATAAATTTGTGGCGCATAATGAAAAAAATTACACATACAATAAAGAGCACTAAAAAATAAACCGCTTTTAATCATGTAAAGTGTGCCAAATGATAACTTATACTTTTATATAGTAAGTGTTAAGAATTTGCGTTCTTTTCTTACACTAATGGCTGGTTTGGACACAAACAGTAATTGGTAACATTTTCTTAACATTTTTTCCACAAACCAGTCATTAGTGGGGAAAAAAAAACATAATATGGGAATTGATAACTTTTTTATACAAATACGTAACAGCTTCACTAACGCCAGGGTTCAAGCAGGCGTTCATTTTACTACTTAAAAATCATTTCGTACATCAGTTGCATCTGGTCTTAAACACAGATTTTCACAAAAATAAAAAACCGGTGGGTCTGAGGCAAAATGGACACAAAGTGAATGATATATTGCTAATAAATGGAAGCAAAGTACTTTGCATCTATTCTTTTTTACATTAATGCTACTTGATACATCATTTCCCTCTGTGTATACAAAAGATCATTTGCCAATATGTCTATATCGTGCTGTGAATACCACGTGTAACATTTGTACATTTGAGCAAATGGTGAAAAATAAGCTGGAGTTCATGGCCATTTACATAGGCTTATATTGTGAATAATTTATCCTCTACGCAAGAAGTGCAATTGCGTCAAAACTAGAACAGCTTCTCCATCTTGTCTAGTCTTAAACATTATTTTACTACATTAAAGAATATAGTTTGCTCTGTGCTCATTTTGTATTTAACATAATTTAAAAAAAAAAAAAAAATATTCGGCTTAATTTATCATTTATCTTTTTGTATTAGAAATTACATACGTGAATGGATTCATTCAGCAAAAGTCATTTACAGATGACCTTTATGCCAAGAAGGTGATCTGAATGAAACATGGGGCAAATCACTTTAGATGTTCATGAATATGTAACCAGGGCATCAGGGAGACAAAAGCGCCATAATCTCTTTTTGATAATATGAGTAAGATTGAAGTCCTTCAAGCAGAATGCTAAATGAACATTCCAATTAGCCACATCAGACCATTTTACTCTTACAGAACCTGTAGGAAGGACTACAGAAAGGCAGGTTTACGGAAAGAAGTAACTGGTTATTTTATGTTGTGACATTCTGTGCTGTTTTAACTGCATTGGAGAAGCATTTACAAAAATCGACTTCATTATGTAAAATTAAACAAAACTTTATTTATAGTAATTAACACTGGCACCTTAGACAAACCATGGTTGTTGGTTATTGCTAGCCTGTGTGTTTATATATGATGTGATAGCCTCTGCGCTATGGTTAGTCCACCATAGAAATAAAAGGGAGTTGCAGTGTAGTTTGCAGTATTGTCTTTTACTGTGATGTTACCCTTTAATAGTAAGAGATGTCTTGAAGGTTACACTTTTATTTTTTTTGTTGTTTGACAAGGGAATAATTATAATTTTCTGTTTCTATAAATCCAACAGAAAACAGAAGAGGATGATCTTGTTTTGACTCCAGATGGAACAAGAGAATTTCTTACATTTGAAATCCCTTTAAATGATTCTGGCTCAGCCGGACTTGGAGTGAGTGTAAAAGGCAACAGGTCAAAAGAGAACCATGCGGACTTGGGTATCTTCGTGAAATCAATCATTAACGGTGGCGCAGCTTCCAAGGTGAGTATGTGATGAAAGAAAATATGCAGGTTATTAATATCATATGTGGAAAGTAATATTAAGGACCAAAGATGTTTGGATTGGTATGCTAGTTAGATTGACATGGCAGTTATTGCTGTGCAGCACTTCATGAATCTTAATTATCTAAAGCTCTATTTGAAACATTAAGACTAAATATTTGTTTACTTGACAGATAAGATGGCTGCAACCTCAAGGAAGGAAATTAGATTGAGAATAAAATAAAACAGGAATTCAGCTTCAAGGATAACAATTTTTGCCAGTGCTATCTAGGATTAACTGCCATGCCAGTCCTAAAGGGATGTTTTCTGTTTCTAGTGTTCTCAATGTTCTCAATGTTGTGTACTGTGTGAAAGCTTCTGGTTTTTTTTTGGTTTATTTTTTTAATTTAAAGTTTTTATTGTAATAGTAATGTATACATGTAGTTTGTGGTCAAAACAATATTGTTGGTTTGATGATATTGAATACATGCATAAGTATTTTCCATTTTTGATAAACGGTCATAGTAATGTGGTTTGTTGTATTTGTGACAAAGGTATAGCATATATAATATACGTGAATTAAGCATTTTCTTGTTTGTAAATGAGTAGTTTTGTTGTGATATAGGGAAAGAGCGAAATTACTAGTGTGGTTTTATGTATTTTGGCTGGGGGGGGTGAGAGGGGTTTAGGGTGTATGTGGGGGGATGGTTAACTTGGATTGGGGTAGTGAGGGAGAGAAATAAGGTAGAAGCATCTCTAACAAATGAGTTTGAGTGTTGTCTTGTTGTTGTCTAGTGTGATTGTGAGTTTAGAAAGGTATTCCACTGATACAGAGACATTCCCCTTTGTATGTCCTATCATAAATGTGGGCTCTTATGAGTTCGATTGCTCTTATTGAGTTAATTCTGGGAATTAGATGAGTTGTTTTAGGGAGGTCTAGTTTTTTACAGTTTATTGCTATTAAGGTTTTAGATGCACTGAGTATGTGGGATGCAAGTCTTTGTTCTTGTTTTGTATTTAGTTGAGATATTTTGGTTCCCAATAAAAAGGTTGGTGGGTCCAGAGTTATTTGGCTTTGGAATATCTGATTTAGTAGTGTTAAGATTTGTCCCCAGAATTTCTGTGCTATTGGGCATGTCCACCAAATGTGGAGCATTAAGCCTGTTTCTGTGCATCCTCTGAAGCAATTTGATAGCGTTTGGTTTTTGTATATAGCTTCTGCTTTTTATCATTAAGGTGTAAGCCTTCTGTTAAACTAAACAAATTTCTCTCTCTTTTTTTTTAATTCATGTTTGCTGTATAAAGGATGGAAGGCTGCGTGTTAACGATCAACTTGTAGCAGTCAACGGGGAGTCTCTTTTGGGGAAAACCAATCAAGATGCTATGGAGACTCTTCGAAAGTCAATGTCCACTGAAGGTAACCGGAGAGGAATGATCCAGCTCATTGTGGCACGGCGGATCAAACGTAATGAGGTAATTTTGTGCAGACGAGGTAACTTTAGTCTAGGTGAGCTTCCTCCAGGTTTTCTGTGCCTCAACAATAAGTATTCAGTGATGCAGTATGTGAACTATGTAGCTTGATGCAACCTCTTGGAACCTTGTGTGGATGTTCTTTGAAGTTCCTAAGCCTAAAAAAAGTTTATATAGACCAGAATCCCAAAATACATCCACAGGGTATTTCAGTTATGGCGACCCATTAATGACACTTTACAATCACTCTAACTAAAGATTTTTCAGTGTTAGAAACTTTACGTGGACAAAAAGGTTGGACGTGCCTTTGAATACATAAAATATTTTGGTCTCTGGCATCATGTGCTTTTGTAGTATTTCTTACATTGCATCTAATTTTATTTCTTGTCATATAGTGTGATTTATTTGCATTAGTTACTGGCAGAGCTGAATTACATATATAATTGGGTCATTTGCCACTGTGCAAAACATTTAAGTATACAAATGGCATCTATTATAAAGCTAATTTGCGAAGACATTCAACATAGGGAGCCCATTACTTTGCTGTCTTTTCTTTTTATATGGTTTAATTGTGACCACGTTTTGAAATTATTTTGCTCTTCGTAGCTAAAATCCAACAACGGGCCTTGCTTCTATTATCTTGTTTTTAGTGACCCAGACTATACAAATTATAAGAAAGTAATAGTGGCTTAATTCTTGTTCTGTACTTCAAACACTTTTTTGTTTTGTTGTTTTGGTAACAATGGAAACCCTTAAGCACCCATGTAATACTCAGACTAAATTTTAAACTTTCTCTTCTAAACCATAAGGAGTTGCTCAGAGATGTGAAATAAGTGAAATCTTCCAATGACAGTGTCACTGTGCCAGTGGGTACACTAAATTTACTTGGGCCCTAGGCTGTGTTTCTGGTGCATACATGATAGTTTGAGATGCAGCCACCAGTGCTACTTTTGGTTTTGTAGTTAGACCCCAAACATGCTAATAGAAGTCACTGGCCAATTTGATTATTTTGCTTTTACTAATAAGTTCTGTTCCCCTGGCCAGCATCCTTTCTATATTTAAAGGGACACTAACAATAAAAACTGTATCCCAAATGCATTTCTGCACTGAAAAATTAGCCTCTTATTTTGTATGTATGTATAATTTTAATTGTAAAGCACCGCAATTTATGCAGCAATGTACAGGCATGGGAAATGTGTATTAAACAATACAAGTATAATATCAAAAGAACACTTCACTTTAAGTGCTAGGGTGTGGTTGACACAAGAGGTTGGAGGTCCCTGCCCCATAGAGCTTACAATCTAAGTGGAAGAAGACTTACATACACAGAAGGACAATAAGAGCTGTAAAAATGTGTTGATACACATAAATAATTAAATTCAAATATTAAGCATAAATAACTAAGGATTAAATCAATTAAATACATAAAAATCAGTGATAAATATCAGTGCTAGTGCTCCAAAAGGTAGGACTTCAGTTTGAAGATAAAGGGAATATAGAATTCCAGATGTGGGGGCAAAGACAAAAAGGATTTTAAGATGAGAAAGGGCATTATTGTTGGTGTGTGGCATGCTACGCTTGTTGCTATGGGAGGAGCGCAGTTTATGTTGAGGAATGTACTGGCATACAAGTGAGGAAATATAGGGAGGGGCAACAGAGTGAAGTGCCTTAAATGTCAAA
>WMED01022090.1:304-11759 GCA_019650415.1 Pipa parva | reverse complement strand
GTATATGGTTTTAAATGATTTTTTTAACCTAAATTTCTCGACTTATACACGAGTATATATTACAAAAAAATGATCAAACAATTGAAAATAAATCACATTATGTTGTCTCATTGATAGCTAATAAGTTTACCATTGGAAAAATGGACTGAAAACTGTTGACAATGACTGAACTAGCACAGAGGAATCGCACTGATAAAATTCAGTTGAAATGTTGGTATATACAGCTAGCCCAAAATGTAAATATTGCAGAGAAGATTCAGCAGGATTGAAAAGCTGTGGCAGAAAAAAGCAGTGGGTAAAATAGTTGTCAAGTGGAATTTACAGAGTTCATTCTTTTAGAAGAAGTTTGTTCCTTAATAAATACTTTCTCTTTATGTTCAGTCACCGATAATGATAATGATATTCTGAGCAGACATAGTCATGTAGTCTCAAATATAGATATATTAATATATTGGAGGTGCCACACTATTCCTCTGATAGAACCAAGAATTCAATCCCAGGCTCCAAATGAAGCAAATTATATTAAAATATACACATTGCATTTTGGTTCACATTATTGATGGTGGTGACTCTTATGTCATTTTTTCCCAAACTGACATACAAAGCATTTGGAAAATTTCCCTTTCCTCATTGTAAACATTAACATTACAAAACTGGGTGTACAAATTACATGCAATAATCCAAAAATCCACAAGAGGGAGGTAATCACTGGAGGAAAAAATACCACTATAGACAGTACAAATATAAAGCAACATACAGACAAAGAAAATGCATGAGTAACAAATAACTATGAAAGCTTTGTACCCTATTAAATCAATAATTCTAACAGCATAAAAATGAAATTGCTAAGATTTGACTCACCAGTGTTGAGTAATAAGCTACTGTAGCACCTGTTTCTCTAACAGAGGAAGGCTACCATTTTGGAAACTCTCCCTCCCTCTCTTATTAGAGTTAGTGCTTAGTTCCCCACTCTGTTTAGATCAGGGCTTATTCTACCATGTGAGGTTTTTCAGCCAATCTGCAGGCATTAAATATGATGAATGTGATATGTTAGCTGTTCATAAGATATAATATAGTCAATATAGTGCAGAGTTATGTAGGTTCTTTGGGAAATCATTTATATGGGCTTTAGTTTGCAGGTAGGTGGACTTTTGAAAAATATATTTGTTTGTTAGGTAATGTAGTTCTTTAAATCAAAACTAAAACACTGATTTGTTTGGGGGTGATTCTACTTGGGTGGGTATTAAATACAGATTCCTGTCTTTTTTGCAATCTTCTTTTCTTCTGCTTCCATCATCACCACCCCCTTCTGGTTCACGCCTCCTCTTTATCATTGCTGATGTAAGCAATATTAGCTTCTGTGCTTGTTCACATCATTAGTGAAGAAGAAGAGGCGTGAACCTGAATGGGATTTTGATGCTGGAGGTGAAGGAAAGAAGATTGGCTGTAATATGAAGCACTAGTCAGCAGTGGAGAAAAGACCAGGTATTAAATTAACCCACTTAGGTATCAGAGAGGAGCTTAGACCAGGGCCACTTTCGCCTTACTGTGTCTGTATGAATCCAAACACATATCTGTCACATACATAGAAATAGCGAGTGAGCGTAATGCCACTGACTGACTTTCACTTTGTATTTCATGTGATTATTAGGATTCAGGGGAGAGAAGATACTTTTTTAAAGCACTAATCTGACTAAATACATACAATTGTCACCATCATTCAATGTGTTTGGAACTCCCTAGGAATGTGACTGTCGGAGCGAGTAGTAGAATTGCACAGAAGTAGCAGAAAGTTACATATCAGTCCGATAATTGCAATGGATCCCATAATGTGAATGAGAACAATGTAATGCTCTTTGTCTGCGCTGCTGGACCGACCAGTTGGGCAGAACCAGTATGAAAGTGGCTGAGGTATCTGAATAATATAATAAAGCAAGGACCCTGCATACTATAATTACCGGTAGATGAAGATGAATTTCATGCTTATCATGCAGTTTAATTTAATGCATTTCCTGAGCAATTGTGTTTCAGACCTGGAAAAAAAGCTACTTACTTTCATATTTATTAGCTTTATTCCACTTAAAACGTACAGGCGTGTAAGATGGTTATAAATGAGAAATATAACCTTGCATTTTCTAAGGCTGGGGGTCACACTAGCTGATTTTCGGCAGAGCTGGAAAAAAAAAGTCTATGTTTCCTATGGGATAATCCACACAGGCTATTGTGTTTTGTGAGGTAGACAATTATGACTAAATAGAAGGTCTGTCTCCGGCACCCCATATTGTAAAAACATACTGAAATGGAATCTTAGCAGTGTCATGTTTTTATAAAAATGAATGTGTCTTGAGATTAAATCCTCTGCTTATTTTTTTGCAGTTGGCCTTAAGAGCATCTCCAACATATGAAGGCTTTGTGGCTGCTCTTTCTGTTAGAGAAGGGGATGAAAAGGAAGCAGCATTTGTACATGCTATGCAGAGGGACCTTAACATTTACCTGCCAGCCATGGAGAAGCAGTTAAACCTATTGGATGCTTTGTATGAAGACCATGGCCTGGAGTCAGACGAAGTAGTATGATTGGAACAGCATCCATATTCTTGGATTTTGGAGTCATTATTTTGGCACTCAGTAATTAATAAAAGAAGTAATCACAAGCAGCACTCACTTGTGGCAATGTGAGGCCACCATTTTGCATGGTGCAATCAATCTGTAAGTTGACTAGGAAGTAGTGTTGAGGATGACTTAACCATCACTTATAACCATAGACCAGTTGTTCCAAATTAATCTTAAAGTATGTGTGCACGCAGAAAGAACTTACAAACAAACAAATATTGGTTTATATGCCTTTCCCATACTCTGAACTGGCAGAGGGTTCTGGCAAAATCTTTATTGTACAGGATTCATATAGACAAAGAAAAGATAAGGAATTGGGAGTGAATTACAGATAAGACATACACTGGAGCCAATGAAAAGTATGCTTGACTGTTAGTCCAGACACAGTGTAAACTCCTTATTGGTGGAATTCTGCACAAACTCAGACATCTTGGTGCGGTCCTCAGCTATTTGAAGAATTCAGGCGCCATCTTCTTATTGTTCCGACTTGGCCCAATCTGTTTAAGATAAACTCAGTATGATAGATTAGCTTAAAGGGCAAGTTACTCATAAGAAATATATGCAAATATTTATTCAGTAACAGCATCATAATAGAAGGGAACTTTAGAATTTCAAATATGGTAATCCTGTCCTTCACAGTAGTATGCACTGAAGTACATTGAATTTCGGGTTTTATTTTCCAGTCATAAGCAGTAATGAATAGGTTGATTCATGGAGGACTCCATTCAAAGCTCCTGTAATATAAAATGCCTCAAATATTCAAGTTTTATCTATAAACTGACTGATTCCCTCATGTTCATTGAACAGCGTTCAACAGCCTTTGTCCATTCTATTTGTTTTGTAGTAATATTAATTGTATGTGCGAAAGGTGCTGATGTAGCATATTGCCCTGGGACTGAAGCACGTTTTTAAATGAAGTAATTCAGTTGGTTGGATCTTAATATGATTGTCACTACAACTCTGTTCTGGCACTTTCCTATCAGCACTTCTCAGTATGAAAAATATGGAAGCGCACCTAGACCTCCAGGAATATGAACATTGCACTACAACGAGCATCTAACAGCATGTGCTAACCTGTATTCTGAAACTACCAAAGGGACACGTACATGTTTAGCAATCAATCACTAGTCTTAATGGAACTCACAACAAAGTTCTATTAAAGGGATCAATCGATTTAGGAATTGTCAGGAAAATATTTTATTATTATATTTATTTCTATATTTACAGGATAACCATTTTGAAGCAGATTGGGTTTTAGGTGTAGAATTCATCATTCACTGCATTGTTTGTACTGCGGACTTTGCTTATTTAATAATTGGTTATATCAGTTATTGTGCTTCTAGAATTACAGAGTCCGTTGTAAATGTGAATACAGAGTTATACAACTCCTAAACTGCATATGTAGTTTTTGCAAGGATTTCCTTTACAGTCTTCAAGTGATTACATTTGGCTAAGCAGAACAAATCTAAAAAAAAAAAAAAGTTTGGATTTATTTCGGCCACAACATTAGCACTTATGGAATCCCGAACCCAATCTTCTATGCAGTGTTCCTTTATTTAGGACAAAACTGAATTCTTATTGTAGAAAAAAGTATTGACATCTTTCACCATCAAATAAACACAGCGGGCATTTCACTCAACCTCACTTTTTCCAGTTTGCTTGAAGATGTAAACACTTTATACACAGTGTAATGCTACACAGCTGTTGTCCAGTGGCAAGCAAACCCAATGTCCTACTTTTATTTTCTAGACACCCAACCTTATTTGCCTTTTTGGACAGATTTTACTGTGGGGCTGAAGAATTGTCTTAACAAGCTTGTCTTAAACATGTTGTGTGACTTGTCTATATGTGTGTTACAGGAAAACCTTGTGCAAATAATCCTTTTTTTTTTTGTGCAACTAAATAAAATTGTTTATTTGTCACCAACTGTGGCATTAAAGTTTTGAGCCACGTGCAGGATGGGGTTTTATTGTGTGTGTGTGTGTGTGTATATATATATATATATATATATATATATATATATTATATACACATATTCACACACGCATTTATAGATATAGAAACACAAGCACTCCAGGGTCTTGAAGCAAATAATAATAAAATAAAAATAAAAACATTCATTGTTACAGTGTATGGTGTACTGCCTTGATAAAGACCCTCAACCTGGGCTGAAATGTTGATTAACAATAAGAGTGAAATTTAATAAAATCAAAAATATCTAATTTACTGATATCGTATGATTTTTGCTGATATCGCGATTCTGAATTTTTGCTGATATAAAAAATTCAATATTGCAATACCGAATTTTTCCATCAATATTATGGGTTTTCCATAGAAATAAACAGATTGAAAAGTGTCAATTGAATTTACCAATATCGTGATATCAGATAAAATCATTCGATAACAGTAAATTCGATAACGGTAAAAATTTTTCGATATCGCAATATCGATATTTTCAATTTTATTAAATTTCGCCCTTTTAAAAGTTATTATTTTTTGGTTCAAGACTGTAGAGTGGTTGTGTTTGTATGTCTATGGTTAACGTTGGTTTTACACCACAGCACCTGGACATATGGTATTTAAAATTATAGAAATGGTTGTGATGCTCTACATTTATTTATATATATATATATATATATATATATATATGCAAATATCTGTCACACCCTTTTAAAAATCAATATTATCCTGGAACGAAGAGAGGGCTGTATACAAATTATTTAAAATCAATGATATACTGTATAATCCAAACTTTAATCTATAGCAATCACTGAAAATGAAGATGACTCTAGTGGGCAGGGAGGGAACTACCTGGGGTTACAGTGGTCGCGATCCAACTTTGGGGCCCTGGAGTGACTAGTTATGCCGCGGATAATGGGTCAATTGGAAGGGTGCTTAAACCATTGCACATGTAATAGTTTATGTTTTGTTATTTTCAGTTGTTACAATTTGCTGACAAATAGTGATTGTGCATTAGTTTGCTGATATATGCTATGTTTGTTAACTGCATTTGATTCTTATAAATTGAGAAACAATCAATCATGTAAATTGGTAAATAGTTGCTAAACATTTAGAGGGGACTTCAAAACTCTTCAACCCAAACCATCATTACAATAATGGCAACATGTTTATTTTACATGTATATTTTATGTTTCAGCAAGAATCCCTTCTCTCATTTCAATCCTTTCTATTTAGTATACCTGCCCGGAATCTCCATACAACAGGAGCTGCTCACACTTTCTATGCAGATTGATTGGAATTCCTGCCATTATGGCAGTGACCCGGTGAAGCATACATTCTGCTACCCCTTGCAGATCTAAATAAATGGCACTAAGCTTTCAAAGTACCTGATTCCAACCAGTCAGACTGACAATATGTAAAGTTATTCCATATATTGATATGGGTTTTTACCTGATGTTGACATGCCAAAGCAAAAAATTAATTGTTTAAAGCTTTATTAACACAACATTTAACATTTTCTTTTTGATGTATCTAATGGAACTTTAAGCAGTGATTGCATAATGACATTCCTCCTGCTTGCGGCCACAATTTAGCCTTTGTATCAGTGTTCCTGATTTTGCTTCCATTATGTTGCTCTAAAGAACCTTTGTTCCTTTCTAGGACCATACTTTTTATTTGATTCCTTTGCTTATAGTGGAGGTATGGTCTAGTGTGCGAGGTCTGGTATCTTTATGTACATGTTCAGGGACTTTATACAATAATATTGGCTTAAAAATCAAAAGTACAAGCCACTTAAATTATGGTGTAATTGTTTGAGAAACTGCTTGGGGGCACTTGTTTCTGCAGTATTGTGTAGTCCTTTTCAGTCCTTCAGATGGTATCACATCCAACTCCATAAGCACTATTAGAGAAGATTCAGTTCATATTCAGGGTAAAAGTCTATTTTTCTGAATAAAGTCTAATTTAATTGTGTTTATTTTGGATTTACTGAATGACAAAGTAACCAGACTCTAATAGCTAACATGTAAAACATCTCCCAGATGAAGGAGAACATTGGTCATCTCCCACGTGGATCAGCTTCATGACGCATTTTTATCTATGACTAAATCTTTGCCCTTGAACAATTATGAAGCCTGTGTTACAGTAAAAACCCACATAGGAAGGCTGTGCCAGAAACTCCTAGGTTGTTGAATGTGCTACTATAATATTGGCAGGATTAAACCATGGATTGAATGTTCATTCCATAGATTTTTGCTGGGATTTAAATTATGGACTAGACATCCCTGGTTACAATGGTTGATCTTTCTATTATAATAGGATTAATAAAGGTCACCAGGCTGCTGATAACAATACACAAACTGAACCAATGCTGTTCCTCTCTTCTTTTTTATACTGTTACTATGGAATGAAATTGTATGAGTGTCTTTGCATGCCTAACATATTGTACTGTGTATGATGGGGAAAATGTACATTTCTGTAACAGCAAGTGAAATCTATCTGCTATGCAGGTGTTGCAGATTGTTCTTTTACATTTTTGTAATTCCAATGAAAAGTCATCAGAATTAAAATGATATTTCCATTTGGATGCGTCTTTTGTGATAATAGTTGTTAAGACCTTCATGTAGACCTAGAATAATCATCTTATTAAATCCTTCCAGTTATGATGTTATTCATCACATAGGAAACAGAGATATTTCTTCCTAATTCAGAGAAATAAAGTATACTGAAGGGATTTTAGTGATCTTGGCACATAATAATCTATGTGCAACAATGGTAATATATTGTTTCTTATGGAGTTATGCTATATGCCAGCCAGCCTGAGACTAGCTGAAACGCTTCTTTAGGTAATAATTGGCATAACTTTTAGCCTTTCCGAGTCCTCCTTTTAATGATGCTGAATTTATGTGTAAATCGCATTGATAGGCTCAGTATGGTTTATGCATTCACTTACTGGGGTCTGCCTCACACTTGGCACTTTCGCCAGGGTGGGTCAGTTCTAATTCCCTGCTGTGGCAGTGCTTTCTTCTTCATTTGTTGAATGACTATTGAAATACTGAAACAAAGAGCTTAGCCAGCTACAGTGTAAGCCCACTACCAATGTCAGACAAGCCTGAGATTTTAGCACACCTTTAGGGGGTAATTCAGCAAGGTGCAAACTCACCTTGCGATGCTTTGATTCACCTCGCCAAAATGGTTACGCGCTGGCTTCTCTCCTACACGCGCACATCAGTACACGCTTTAAATATATTCCAGTCTTGCAAGGAGACTGGAATACCTTTAAAGCGTGCGCTGATGTGCGCGTGTAGGAGAGAAGCCAGCGTGTAACCATTTTGGCGAGGTGAATCAAAGCATCGCAAGGTGAGTTCGCACCTTGCTGAATTACCCCCTTAATGTTTTCAGGAGATTTACCTTTATTATTGGTCTTGATACCTATCATCTGCATTACCATTACTGTTTTCTCTGATAGACCATTTATTAATGCAGTCGCTAGTAAATATGGTAATGCAACCAGTAAGTCTCCTGAAGATAACATTGGTAATGTGATGGGGAGGAAATAGTGCATAACTGTTTTATCATATGACAGTCAGGCATGTGCCTCTTGAAATATTATACCTTATTTGCAGATGCAGAATTTATTTCATGCTGGTTTTTCTTCACCAACGGTTTTGGATTTTACCACTTTTCTAGGTTTTTCTATATATTTTTTATATAAAAAAAAATTGTAGAAATTTGTGTAAGTAGAAGTTAAAATGTTTCCCTCTGAAGTGAAAAAAACCATGATTTTCTTTTAGCCTTTTATGTGTAAATACCATAAGAATAGTAAGAAATACAGTCAGATGGCAAATGGCTGTAAACTGTCTCTAACTGGCCCTAATTAGTTTGGGGTTAGAGATAATGTTTTATAAAGGTATTGTTGGTTTGATTTTCTACATCAAATGATGTCATCAGCACACCACCAATTAGAATTCAGAAGGCAGTGTGCTGATGTCAGTGGCTACTGTAGTGGGAGATATGAAATAGAATTATTTCAGAATAGAAAATTTTGGGATGATAATATCCTTTAAAGTGATCACCTTCAGATCTCAATTCTTTTCCAATTTGTAACTTCAAACTGCAGCAGTAAATTTCACATCTTTATAGCCATAAACATTAATTTACTGAGAGTAAAACGTGATTTCTTTCAATTCACAGTTAATGGTGGGACAAGTATTTTTTTTGCAGTAAATATGTTTTTCTAACTGCACAAGTTGAAACCATGCAATAAACTACTGTATGTTATTAAGGAAAGAGAAAATAACTTATTGGGAACCATTGTATGAAAGATTATAAAACTAGGAGGACTTATTTCCTTCCCATTTGTCCCACAAACTTTCCTGATGTTACAATTCAGTACAAATGAATGAAATTAAATTGCAGATAGCCTGAAGCCAAACATTCTGTTTAAGTGTGCTCAACATTCAGCTTATAGAGCCTTGTGCCATTCCTCTGTGCGCCACTTCCTTAAGATACATGCTACAATGAATTACTACTTTATTTATACCTCCTATCATTCCTTAGTGACAGGAACTATCAGGAAATTCAACTGGCACATGATGGCAGGGAAAAAAAGCTGGATGTCAAGTTTAGCTGGGTGTTGTATACCTAAGCTCACTTCTCTGATATTAGGTTACTATGAAGGGATTGTAAGTTTGCTGTGGGAAAGGCACTGCAGTCTTGTGTGGGGCGATGAACTGCTTCTCAGTTGCAGGAAGGAGTCCTAGGACCAGCTGTTGAGTGAAACCAAGTGGAAAACTATGACCTATAGGAAAGTATGAATGGCATTTCTACTCTAGGATGACTACAGACAGTCTGAGAGCATTAATGCCAGGCAACAGATGCTAAATTAGCTGAAATAAGTTAGGGGGAAATTCACACCCATAAAAGCATTCCCAATAAGATGACAGATCAATATGATATAAATAACATGTTCTTTTGTTATTTTAAAGCTGTAATCCTATGAATATAAACTTGGCCAAAAGGTATTTGGAGTGTGTGCTTGCACTCTAGATTGTTAATAAAATCAGTAAAGAAATAATAATAAAATGTCATGAATTCTCTAATGTATCATCATCCACATATGGATATGGGGAGGCAGAAACATTAGAAAACATATTTATGCACTTTAGTCACTGGCAAAATTGGAGATCTCTATCATACAAAATATTGTATGAATGAATGAACTCCAGCATATTTAAAGTCAGAGTTCATTAACTTGTATAAAAGCACCAGCTTATTACCTTTTTAATAGTAAAATAACTCCTTTGAGATATCTGAAATTCACAGTAAGGAATACATTATACCTTAGATAATTTACACAGTTATCACTGAATATTTGTAGAAATTCCTCTACTTTATAAACAAAATACTACTTTTAACATTGGATGGCAGAGTATTAAGTTAAAGGAAAATAAAGGTGGAGAAAGAATACTTTAGAAAAGGTCAGCCTAAATTAAAACGACCAATTTACCCATACCCAGCCAGTAGTTTTAACTTACCTAGCTCCAGATAACTGACTATATGGGTAATTCAGGATAGTGCGAAGTGAGGTGCGGAGACCTCGCCTCACTTCGCACATGGTGTTATGCGCTCGCTGATATCCTGCATGCGGACATCAGCATGTGCATATCAGTCAGTGCGAAGTGAGGCGAGGACTCTGCACTTCACTTTGCACTATCCTGAATTACCCCCTATATGTTAAGCAATACATAGAACCATTTTGGTATATTAGTCCCTTCCTCTTGATGTGCCCATGGGCAATGTTCATTTCTGAGCATGTTAAACTAAATCTCCGCCTCTTATGAAACAATAATTCCAATTGCTTTGTAGCCAAGTACTAAGTCATTCTGGATGAATAATGAATAAAAGAGCAAGTGTGCCATCTGATCTCACAATTAGCAGATGCTAACGATGCAGATAAAACATGGGAAAAGGTATTATACTAGGATGAAGCTAATGTGAGTGGTCATCTGACCTAAATAGCCCATTGCGTAGATGTTATAATAGTGGCCGGTCTGTATTATTTCTCACATCATTGGCTGCACTGTCGTCATAAGATCCCCTCATTAACTGAAAGTAAGGGCCAATAGTATCTGAAGGGCAACTAAATCCTGTGCTTTATTGTGATATTCTAATATTTATCCCAAAAACATTATTTTCTTAAAAAAAAAAAAGTTTGTTACTCATGCAAAAAAATTGTAAACATTTGTAACCTTCTAGCAGTAAAAGCGAATGCAAATGCCATTATTTTTATCCATCATGTTTTTTTCTCAATTAACAGTCATTATGCTTATTTCCAGAGGTTACCACATGAATTCCCAGTCTGCTCCGTTAGATCAGCACCCCAAGCATGCTCAATAGAATCCCTCCTGTAATTGTTACAACTAGATTCTTAAATTAATACTATATGATTTCTATTTCCAAACACTTTCTTCAACACTGAATATAGCATTTAGATCACAAAGCTGTTTGCAACAATTGTTAACAGTCTATTAATGTAACTAAAACTCTTCCTTGGATGAAGCTTTCCCCAGGAGCAAATAATAGCAGCATCACCATATTTTTATCAGTAACAGCTGGAAGACAACAAGAAGAAAATACAATATCATATTATAAAAAAAATGTTTGTTTTAGGATAAAGTTTTAGACTTTAAATCCTCTTTGAACTTTATTATCTGGGTAAAGGATTGCCAAGGACTAGGTGCTAGTAGAATATTAAAGAAACAGTAAAGTTTGCAAAGTCCAAATTGTTGCCTAGATCAGCGGTTCTCAAAGTGGACCAATAGCCGCTGGTCCTCGGCAGGCTTTCAGCGCTACATCGGGAAAAAAACACCCGGTGTAGCGCTGA
>WMED01022089.1:0-11759 GCA_019650415.1 Pipa parva | reverse complement strand
CCCTTGCTAATTGCGCCCAGGGCAACAGCCCACCCTGCCCATATGGAGAACCGGCCCTGTTGTTACCTGATGATGGGAGGTGTGAACTCTGACAGTGTTTGATTACCTTCAAACCCCCCGAGTTTCATTCTTGATCAATGAAAAAATTCTTGGCAAATGCTTTTAACTTTGGTCAATGCATCTTAATCATAGTCCCAATTCTGAAAGCCAACCAAAATTAATCTGAGTCCTACTCTATAACTCCTATTTAAAGCATTTATCCTACCAGCCTGCTTTGAGCATAATTAGTAAATGCTTTGAGCCCCAGGACA
Source organism: Pipa parva (assembly GCA_019650415.1). Taxonomy (NCBI): domain Eukaryota; kingdom Metazoa; phylum Chordata; class Amphibia; order Anura; family Pipidae; genus Pipa; species Pipa parva. The sequence goes on along the minus strand of WMED01022089.1, from coordinate 11,448 downwards.
GTCAGGAACATTGAAGAGGTGCTGAGCAGGGGCTGGGACAGGCAGCAGCTCACCTTGTAGGAGACCGCCATCTTGATACCAAGATCCAACTCCAAGGTTTTTAACTGTAGCAACTTTAATATCCAATAATGGAGTTGGATTTTTTTTTTTTATTGCAAAAATAAATCTACCACAAAAACAACAAGAATAACCCTCCACTACCAGCTACCATTGTCAAAAAGTCCATTAAGTCCTTCACAGAGATTCCCAGAATAAAAGTAAACATTTTAATTAAAGTAGAATGACTATAATATCTGGCACATATGCTATAGGTTCACCATCGCCGTCTTAAAACCTTCAATCACAAGGTAAGGGCTATGAGAGACCTACATACTCTTTACCTGACCTGCTATCCTGCAGTCATCAAGGGAACGAGTTAACCATAAATCCCCAAAGGAGGCTTCTTCATAAGGAGGTTTGAGTAGTTATACTTAATAACGGTGTTCACGAAGAACACTACAAGGTTTATCATACTCAATCCCTCCTTACCTTCTCTTAAGATGGTTAAGCCTATTTACAGCTGGACAAACATGTCATGAATCCTAGAATAGCAAATCTCAAAATATAGACATAGCTGACATCAAAAAATATCTGAAAGGTTTTGGTCAAATCAACTCTTTCCCTTAAGGTGAAAGATCTCCTCCACCACTGGTTAAGCATTAAAAAAGCCTTTTCCAGCTTGCAATCTAAATTCTTTTTGGCATAAGCGCCAGGGCCAAATCCAGTCTCTCTATCTCTTTAAGTATGGGTTATGTTTCTGTAAGGACTTGTGGGAGAAAAAAATTGAGTTCTCCCATCCAAAAAGCTTTCAACTTGTTTCTGCTGACTAGAGACCCAGAAACCTCTGCTTACTCTACCACCAACAACGCCACAGCATCTGCCTCCTCCTTGCTGGCCACAATGACTAAAACATCATCAGCAACCACCCTCCTTTCAGTTCCTCACCATCCAGCCTCCTTTCAGGAAGGTATATGGTGAAGCATAAAGTAGATATTTTCAAGGAAAACTCTGCCTGACCCCAGAGGTCACTTCAAAAGCATTAATTACCCTACCAGCCATTCAGAAGTGGAAATCTTTTAGCACTTCTTGTCCTTATAACAGTTCAATCACTGATCTCCCCAAAATAGAAAGGGCATAAGGGGAAATTAAAGCATATCAGACTTGTTGTTGCGGATGCAGATTTCTGAATGCAAACCCTCATGGTAATTACTGGTTTCTGCTGGCTTCCTGAAGAAATGCTAAAAAAATGTCTTTAAAATATCAGCTTGTGCACCACAAAACCATTGTGTATTATTCTGACTATAAATGTCTACAGCAGTGGCATGCCTACGAGGGTTGTGGCAGTTGTGGTGGCAACCGGGTCTGATGCGCCACCACTGCAGCCCCTGTAATGTGCCACAGGCTCATTATATTGTTACCGCCAAATCAATAACAACGATTATGTTAACATTTACGATTTTATCCTGACATTTCCTACAGGATTTCTTCCAAACAGTAATTTCAGTGTTTAATTTCATTAAATAATATTGCCAATTTCTTCTGTATTATATTCAAAGCAAACATTTTAGAATTGGTTATGGATATTTGTAATTAGAGTTGGCTTCTCTTTTATAATCACTGCAGCCATTATTGTTACTTTAAAAAATTCCTACAAAATGGCTCTTCAAAGAGATCTTTATTCTGTAAAGTCTCTGGTGGTTATTGGTTAAAGTGAGAATTCGACTGTCGAATTCTCAGACAGCGGATTCTCATAGCAAATCTGCGACTGCGACAATTTGCCCATTGTAAAGTTGCAATTGTGACAAATTTTCCATAGTAAAAATGCGACTGTGACAATATTCTCATTATAAAGATGCGACTGCGACAGTAGCAGCCTATTGTGACTGTCTTTATCTGGCGAATTCCCACCTAGAGTGCTCTCGCCGGGAGGGGAATCCCTTTAATGCGCATGCTGATGTCTGCGCACAGGACATCAGCACACGCATAACCCAATGTGCGAAGTGAGTCGAACACTACGCGGCTCACTTCGCACATTTGTGAATAAGGGCCTCAGACTTTAGCCAATAACCCCCTCTGAGCCATAGAAAAGTTGAATGGATTTTCCTTCTCAGTAATAAACCATAGTAATCCATTTGGTGGAGCTGTTTATCCACTTTGCATCATCAACACAAGCAAAAAATGCCTGTACTTATATGTTCCACAGTTGAACAGTTGAGCTGCTAAATTAAAATTATTGTCTAACATGATATTTTATTATTTAAAGGGGTTCTACAGCTTCTCAGGAACTCTTATATTTATAAAAATCTAAAAGTTTTTGAAATTCATTATTCCCAATAGTTTAGGTCATTTTGCCACAGTCAGATGAGTTTTTGATCTTCTTTGATACTGACTATTTCTTATGGGCCCTTGATAAATCATTGGAATTGAAATGTCTCCTCAAAATCTCTAATACTAATTTAGGTTCTACCAATGAAATAAACAGTTTTGTAAATATAGAATACTGTGACTATTTACAGTTCAATACAATTAAGTTTAATACTTTATTTCTCTATAATACACTGTACACACAAGTATATGGAACATCCTGTAAATTATAACCTAATAAATGGCTAGTTCTGAATCCAAACTCTAATATTATAGCTTAAAGCAAATTATAGTTTAAAGCAACCATCACTCTTCTTTTCTGTTTAAAAACATAATTTGAAAGTGCAACAAAATTGTTGTTTCTGTTCACAAAGCCCTTGCTACACAGTGTCATTGTTTAATACAATCGTAAATAGATAATAAAAACAATAAAATATATTTTGTCACAGTGAATAATGGAATTAAATAACATTAAACAGATACTATCAAACAATGAACCCATCATTATCAGTGTTGTTCAGTAAATCATTTTTGAACCCCTTCAGTGAGCACATAACAGGGGCAGTAGGGTTTTATTGTAATTAGAATTGTTTCTAATCTTTATTTTGTGTGTGGACATACACCCATGTCTTACATTAACTCATTTCTTTTCTCAGAAAAGTCGATGATGCAAAGGGCCTCATTGCAGGGGTCTGATGTTCTGTTTAAAGAGGTATATCTACTCTTTTATAAAACATACTCTTATCATCTAGAGCCCACCCCTATTTAGGGGTTTTGATGTACCATGGGTTTTTACATGGTATTCAGTGTCAGACTGGCCTGCCAGTACAGCCCAACAATCCAGACCTTCTCCTCCATTACTGGACTTGTGCATGATGTCACACATCACATAACAACGACGGGCAAGGGGTGGCCTCCCAGTGGGCCTGCTCATGCCATGTGACGTTGGTGATATTGTATGGTGCCCAACCAAATTAATTAGTAGTCATTTTAGCTAGCATGTTGTATGTTAAAGGAGCACTAAACCCGATGAATTAATTTGCATTACATACATGTTTATGCTTATCCATTGTTGTAACTGAAATAGTTTGTAAATATTTCATACAATTTAGAAAATATATTTAACAAGGCATTACTATAATTCTTCTATTTCACAGTCTATCATCAACTGTACTGATTGTAATGTTCAGTGTTCTTGCAGCTGATTAAATAGACAGGATTCAAAGACCATTCAGAATTGAGCATATACAGTATACCATGTAGGTTCAAAGGATTGGAATTAAAGGCATAAAAATAACTTTTTCTAGGAGGGATTGTAAGAAGAGTATATAATCAATATCAACATTTTGAATTATAACTAACAACTAATAATGTTAACTTTAGTATTTATATACATATAACCTTTGATGACAATGGAGGGTTTAGTGACCCTGAAAACACTGCAAATTAATTGGTCACCATTTTGCAACCAGAATATATCTATCTGGAAGTACAGATTTCTGCTATGAAAAAGATATCAGACTTAGTCTATGTATTCTAAATAATCTACAAACTAAACCGGAATTAGATAGATGTTTTCTGCAAAGTCCCCATGGAGAACAAGGTTTTCTCATTTATATGTCAGTGTGAAAAGCTCTGAGCAGCCTCTGTGCTCTATTCAGACAGCCCCCCCCCCCCTACACCAGAAGATGAGGAAAAGTTGAAAGCTGTGACAGGGGGATTGAGAGGGGAGGCAACAGTAAATGCTGTACAAAGTCGGGTAACTAATAGAGGAACACATCTGATCACATAGGAGGACAGTGCTGTATATGCACTAGGAGGACTGCAGGTAATACATTGGATATACAAGTGTTTGGTGTGACGGTTCTTCTTGTGGGTAGTATGGACTGCTATGAGTATGTCTGGTACAATTAACACTCTGTACTACAGATACAAACAGTTTCAGTCTACCTTACTAATACTGACTTTCTGAATACTGAGAAAGGGTCCAGGTTGCATCTTACAGTTAACCTATTCTAGTTTTAGATGATTCCTACTGTGAAATGTACGGTACTCATTACCCATGGTTAGATGTTTCCAGCCATTTACTAATTAATGATTACAAAACCAAACAAAAGTATTCTGTGTTTTCTCTATTTAACTTTAAATGGAAGTAGTAGAGTCTTCCATACTGGCTCCTAACAATTCTAGTAACATGCACACTAATATATTTAGTTACATACATGTATCTGTAGCATCTTATGAATATGAAACACAGGCATGAATCTAGATAAGGAATAATGGATAAGGAATGACATTTATACACTGATGTAGACTGACATAGAATGAAGTGCATGCATAGATCTAGTTGAATAAGGAATGATATGCATGCAAGGATCCAGATAAATAGGAAATTGCATGCAAGGATCCAGATAAATAGGAAATTGCATGCATGGATATATATAAATGAGGAATGATATGCATACATGGATTTTGCTGGATAAGGAATATTATGCATTGCATGGATTTGTATGAATAAGAAATGATTTGCATTTATGGATTCAGATGAATAAGAAATTATATGCATGCAAGGAGCCAGAATAATATGGAATTATATGCATGCATTGCTAAATAGAACATTATATGCATACATACATTGATCTAGATGCATAGGAAATGATATGCATGCATGGATTTAGATGAATATGTAACGATATGCAAGCATGGATCTAGATGGATAGGTAAAGATTTACATGCATAGATCTAGATGAATAAGGAATTATATGCATGAATGGATTTAGAAGAATAATGAATGAATTGCATGCATTAATCTAGATGAATAAGGAATGGCTCTAGATGGATAGTACATTATGTGCATGCATATATCTAGATTAATAAGGAATTATACGCATCTTTGGATCTAGAAAAATAAGGAATGATATGCATAAATTTAGATGAACAAAAAATTGTATGTATGCATGGATCTAGATGGATAAGTAATGATATGCATGTATAAATCCAGATAGGAAATTGTATGCATGCATTAATGTAGATGAATAAAAAAATAAATGCATTTGAAATTACATCTCTGATTATCAAAACCTAAGCTTTCCAACTCTCCTGCTTTACACATAGGTATGCGTGTCTTGCAATGCATGTGCAAATGATCTAGAAAGGTATGGTAAGACTGAGAGTAATGTGAATTCTTACATGCAGGTGAATTTCCAGACTATAGGAACTTTGGTTGAGGCTTCCCACTTTGCCCCAGCCATGCCATTTCATAACAGAGCATGTGATATTCATAATGTCATCACAGAGACAATGTGTAATATTTATTTTGTTACTACAATATGCGGTTAGTACTGTAATTACATTGGAACAATGCAGTCTTTCTATCAGAAGTTCTGGATGTCAACTATTGTGCATTTACTTAACACTAAAATTGCTCTCTTTCTAAATAATTAATATGCCTTTATTTTTCCCAATTGATTCTATGGTTTATGTAGAATTTCCATTTAGGTTAGAGACTATCCTGTTTGAAATCCTAGAAGAAACATCATGAAGCTTCTCCTTATTGGATCATGCCTTTTTTGCATATTGCTTGGGTCGCTCATTGGTAAATATTTATGAACATTTACTTCTTTTGTCTTGTATGTTAAGATGAGGCACCCAGTGGAGTCTTGCTGTTGCTCAGACAAGCTTAATACAAGGTAGAGTTTGTTTAGTTCCCCATTATATGCCCAGATTTTGAGAAGGGGGAAGCATTTATCAGAGGAAAGAAAAACATTTCTAACCAGGTGACGATGAATAACATGCCTTCAGAGAGTTGGTTCCCAGGTGTGAGTCACACTTCAGTGATAAACATTCCAGCGTATAGAATTTCAGGTCCAGAATGAGTGCCTGTCTTGAACCGCAAGTTTGTAATACAGCACACTTTTTTGCTCGTTAATATTTTTCAATCAAAAAATATACTTTACTACATAATAAATATTGTGGGGAAAGTTGCTGGCAGAATTTGTTTGGATAATAGAAATATTAGTGGTGATTTATTGCAACATTTGGTCAACTCGTGTGACCTTAAAGAAGCAATAAAGGTCACAGGATTTGATTGAAATAATGGAATGAATCATCGTTACTGTTAGTGTGCTTTTGTATTCAGGGCCAGATTTTTCATTAGGCACAAAGAGGCACGTGCCTATAGGCACTCCTAATCAGGGACATACGCAGGGGGAAGCAAGAGAATTAATTCTAATTTAGAAGTATTATTAATAGACAGGGGTTGATTTTCAGATTTATTATTTCACTTTGCATGAAATTATGGGCAAAATTTATTAAAGGCGGAATTTTTCCACCCGATCGCAAATTTTACCACACGTGCGGAATTCGGATCGATTTCCAATCGTCCGATCGCACGATTGGAATTCGGATCGATTTCCGATCGCACGATCGGAATTTCGATCGATTTACGGTCGCACGATCGGAATTTCAATCGATTTCCGAACGCACGATCGGAAATCGATCAAAATTTCGTACGTGCAAATGGAATTTAACTTCGGGCGATCGCTTCGCCCTTAGTAAATTATAAGTCATTCAGCACTTCAGTTGACTGAATAATTTAGTCTGTGTCTTGTTTTACAGAGGAGTGTGGTCAGTTAGTGGGTGTGGCCTAAGGCACCAAATATTCATGTCAACTGTGAAATATTATAAATGTTACCATATCATAGTGAATACCAATCTCTGTGGGTCTGAAACAGATGTAAAACATTAAACATTATGATTGCTTCTTTTCTGGCATTGTGATGCCTAGACTCCCTCTCACAGTCAACTACCTTTATTCAGACATGTGTACAATGGCTTGTAGGGAGCATGGGTCATAATTTGCCAATAATCAAGGTAAATCATTGCCAGCCGTTCAAACTAGATCACGTAAATGTCTAGCTGACCAGAAAGGGATCTGTATGACAGTGCTCAAGGGATTATGGGACTGGGAAAGCAGAAGCCCACATCCACATTTTTTTCTTGCAATAACTGTGGTTATGATACCCAGGAAACAGAAGTGTTATGCATAAGCTAGCTAGAGAAACATACTGTATTGTATATCCAATAGCTGTGGAAAAGATTCTCTGCAAACTCCCCCCACACAGCCTATATACCTTCTCTATGATATGAATGTTGTATGAGCTGGATGGGAATGCAGTTAGGTTTGCTCCCATGTGATGGCCAAGTGCCACGCAGTCAGAAGACACAGGGCCCTATTGTGTGAGGCCCAGACCTGGGTTATTTGGAGTTGACAGTGAGATTCTGCTGACACGTTGTGCAATGAAGGTTTCCATTGTCTGATTCAGGCTCCTCTCACACAATGTTTTCTCATTTTTTTTTCAGATGCCAGGCCAGTCCAAGAAGAGGATGGTAAAAGCAGATTTTCTTTCATATATGTTGATATATTATAGTATAGGTATTGTAATAATGTGAAGGGCCATTAAAATACAAGTCTATCAAAAGCACACATTGTGTCATCTATAAATCTCTATAAATGAAAAAGGTTGTACCCAAAACTTGTTGTGTATACTGTGACTAACGCTCAAAAAAGAGTTGCAGCACATCTGCAGTCCCTTATTTCAATACTTTCTTCTTCTGCATCAGGAGATCTGCTGTTCTCCTATTTTAGGAATCCTGACCAAGATTCTCATGTAAACAGCACCCAGAGACACATTCAACAGAACTACCAGGGGAAATTTTTTTTTTTTTGTGGAGCTGAAATGTTGATTTAAATAACAAATACAGCTGTGAAACCACACTGGTCTCATCATCAATGAAGATCTGTTTTGACTGAGTGATCTTTGCACCTCTTGTAAAAACTAAAATGTCACAACTCAGTATCGACTGACAAAGATGAACAATACAGATATTCCAATGCAGTTTCAAGTATGATGTAACACAGGGTTTGCATAACTGTTTGCAGCGGTTATAAGAATACAATGACTAGGAAGTTATTTTGCTTTCATTTATTGACAATTTAGCATTTACTTTGCATCTATTTTGCCCCAGCTTTGCATGTTTTTTTTTTCATTTTTGCAAATATCAGTGTTTAAGACCAGACGCAACAGATGTATGAAGCTTAAAACACTTTTAAGACCAATTTTAAGAATTAAAATTAACACCCGCCTGAATTAAAAAGCAGATATGCATTTGTGTAAAAGAAATGCTAGAAATTCCCATTTTTTAATTGACATTTTTATCCTTTCCTTTTAAATTAATGACTTAGTATTAATTTTGATAGTAAAAAAAAGATGCAACATTTCTAACATTTTTTACATTAACCAGTCAATAGTGTAAAAAATAGATGTAAAATGGAAATTGATGACATTTTTTACACAAACCAGTCATTAAAGAAGTACTCATTCTTTCTCCAGGTGATTCTTAATGGGGGAGGGGGAGAGGTACTTACCAGTAGATCTTATGTGCTCCAGCACTGCTCATTATAACTTACCAATTTTATTTGCTCTTGACAAGAGCTGTAGTCTTCTTTACTTCCTGTTCCTGTATGTTTTGGCAACTTGACCAAGCACAGTAGCAGTTTTCTGATGTATTGAATTTATTAAAATATGCATTATAGGGTTTGTTCACTTTTTTAATAGTTTCACAGAAAACAAATTTGCATACCATATTACACTCAAAAATACAGTGCAATATTTCCCTACAACACATGTCCAATACAGTGCTAGCAGAATTGATCCATATGATATGCACAGAGCTGGCACTGGCCCTATAGGTGCTCTAGGCGCCTAATGCCAACCTAAATGCCAGCTAGGCTATGCTTAGCTAGTTATGCCTGAAAGTGCTGTCTTAAAGCTCAAAATTTTGTTGGCCATTTCCTTAATTTTACATTAAAACACTGTCCGATCTAGAGGCATAGGACTGCCAGCTCATGCTCATCCCCAAGCTTTAGCATCATCAATTAAGTAATTGTTCTTACTGTTGCTGAGATATATGTGTTTAAAACTGAGTTTCTCCCAAGGACGTTTTGAGCTCTCACACAGCTATAGCCTGTAAAATGTAGACAGCCCCTCCTTATTATACAATAAATGGGGGGTCAACAGGGGCAAGCGCCTTCCCTGTAACCTTTCATAACAGCAGCTGTGGAGAGCCTTGGTGTCATTTGTTTAAATTTGGAGTATGAGGTAGAATGCATACATAATTTTTGTTGTGTTCACATAGGAAAGGGGATGTTTTTAATTCATTTTTTTTTTCTATAGCAATCAGATGTATTTTATCTGGAGAAAATTTTATAGGATGCATTTATTACCCTTTAACATTTTTTATATATGTCTGTAAAATCTGTGGAATTTCCATAAAATACAGAAATATAATTTAGCCTAAAATCTGTCCACACTTGTGTCCTACATACAGTCTTACTTTATTCTTCTTTTCAGATCCTTATTTAGAGGCCCCTGCCCATCCGTACTGGCCGTTCAGCACCTCCGATTTTTGGCAGTATGTGGAGCATTTCCGTTCTGTGGGAGCTTATGACAGGATAAATGACTTGGCCCGAACCTTTTTTGCTCATTACCCTATTGGAGATACCCTTGGATATACCAGCACCAACAGAGAACATGAGCATTAGTTGTATGTTATATAAAATGCTTTTACTCCTGCACATTAATGTACATATAAAATATAAACAACCCGTCAGCCAAGAGGATGAGTATTGTGTTCTGGAATGAGTAGGATAAAATATAAATAATCCTGTAAGTCAAGAGGATGAATATTGTCTTATGGAATTAGTAGGAAAGCGACATGTTATTTCAATCATCACACTGTGATGTGCCAGGCCTGATTGGAACTGGATTCTGTAACGTTTATATCTATTTTTAAGCTTTTACTCTTTGGAATAAACATGACATATGTCGGAATGCATACAAATTTGCTGTAATTAAGCAATACACCCATGTAATGTAATATATATATTTTATAGCAATAAATATGCTTTGGAATCAAATTTCCTATTCTGCTTTTGTACTTAAAATGTAATTTACGGTACTTTTAAAAAATATATATTTCATTCATTTTTTTTCTAGGATATTGTTATTCTTTTTCATCCTGATATTATTATCCTGGAGGAGCCTTGACCAGGGCATAGATTTAAGTAATAAGGAAGGATTTTTACATTGTAATGGCTAAAAGCTGTTCAGCTTTTCTCATCGTCTGAGAAAAAAAAGCTTAAAAGGACATTTGTTAATGCGCTTGCCCAATCTGCTGAAAAGCCAACAGGAATCATTGAGTGAAGAAGACTGCATCATTGTGCAGAATAGATCGGCTTGGTATTTAGAGCAGGATGCAACGCTGGAGCCTAAAACATATTTTTTAAAAGTATTTACCCGTAAATTATATATATCTGATTGTGTCCAGCATCACTACACTGTACTGAGGCACAATCAGCTTTTATCTCATGATCCTACATCCAGGATCCTGAGATGAAAATCTCCCCCACTGCTGCTCTCTTCTCCCCTCTGTGTGCGACATAGATCCTCACAATTGCTAAATAGCCCAAAAATGCATGCGCAGATCCAAATAAATGGATGAAAGTGGATTGTGCTTCAGTATAGTTGGTGTACCGATGCCAGGCACAATCAGCTATATATATAATTTACGGGTATAATTCTCCTTTAAGAATCACCCTTGGACCTAACAAGCTTTAAGTTCTCCTTTAAATTATCAGCACTTTGCAACCTAGTGGTGCTTTATAAATAAATACTTAATTATAAAGCTTTAAAAATGGAAACACAATGGCTGTTGATTACTAACGTAACGCAAAAAAAAAAAAAAAAAACCAATAAAGAGAGTATTAATTCCTAATTGCATGTAGAGGGGACATTTCCTTCTGTAGAGTTTTGACAAATCTGGCAGATTTCACTGAAAGCAGGTTTATTTAATGAGAGAAATACTTCCATTTGTTTGTAACCATCACTGCAGAACCATGCTGTCTATTGGACTAATAAAAGCTAATGCTTAAAGGAACAGTTTAGGCACCAGCAGTTATTTGCTGTCTGTTTGGCACTGTTAAAT
>WMED01022088.1:0-11759 GCA_019650415.1 Pipa parva | reverse complement strand
TTTATAGCTAAGCTTTTAGAATTGAAGAGAAAAGGTGCATTTTAATGTGCCTTTTTTTAATCTTTATGCTATATGCAAAGTTACTTTTTACAACAGTTTTTAAGTATTTTAGATATTACATTATATGTTTAAATTGGCCATTTTTCACACATGTTCTGTGACTTAAAGAGGATGGAAAGTTTGGATAAAACATTATTTCTATTTCATATGTACACATATTGAATTTGTAAAATATCCCAAAACTAGACTTTATAGCTAAGCTTTTAAAATTGAAGAGAAAAGGTGCATTTCAATGTGCCTTTTTTACTCTTTATGCTATATGCAAAGTTACTTTTTACAACAGTTTTCAAAGTATTTTAGATATTACATTATATGTTTAAATTGGCCATTTTTCACACATGTTCTGTGACTTAAAGAGGATGGAAAGTTTGGATAAAACATTTCTATTTGATATGTACACATATTGAACGCCAACCTAAACATTACAATGCAAAAATGATATTGGGATCAGCAGTAGTTGCATCTTGTTTAAACAGTACTTTAATCAGTACTAATCTGAATACAGTTTATAATATTCAAATTAGTACTGATTCCCAGAATCACTCTCTTTGTGAGTAGTTTTTTTACTCTCCTGTATAAAATTGTCGCAGTTTAATCTTATTGCCTGATGAAGCTTGCATTTATCATTTAGTCTGTTAGCCAATAAAAGGTATCACCTATACTCTCTTGTCTTTTGGTTTTACTCTCCCTAAGCGTAATAATATGTGACTTTATAGGCTACCTGAGTTTTTGAGCTGCTTATAAAACAGCCCCTGCTCCCCTTAATGATCATCAGTAAAAGTGGGTTTAGCTGTTGGCCTTTAGGCTAAGAGCTGATTAAGAGCTGGGCTTACCTAATTACCTCCATATGGAAGTAATTGGATTTAAGGCCATAACCAAGCCTTGTACTTTTGCTGGTTATGGTTTAGAGGGACATTCAATATGATGTCTCTGAGTGCAGCGGACAGCTGTAAAAACCGAATAATTGTACAAAACACCATAATTATCTTTTCTCAGCAGCTTAGCCCCTTCATGTGATTTTGTTCTGGTGCAGTGACTGCCTAAGAAGTTTAAGACTGAGGCATGGTCTATTGCTAAGGAATGCTTTTCACTGTATGTGGGTTTACAGCTGGGGAGGGTTATACCTAATTACTTCCATAGGGAAATAATTGGGTTTAAACTTATAACTGCACTGATGCTGGCTATAGTAATAATGTTATCTGTATCGGGGCAATAATCGTCGGGCTAACAATTATCCATTCAATGATTTCAAAAATCGTTAATCAGTCTGATGATGATTATTGCCATCATCGCTCAACACTAGTCATAAATCAACAAATTAAAAACTGTCTAGGCTGGTAGTCTCAGAGTGCTGTTTGAGAATTCAACATTCCAATTTGGACTTTAGAGATTAACCCAGATTCCCATAGCAAATTCTTGTGCAACAATTCTCCCATTATAAAGTTGTGACTGTGACAATTTTTAAAAGTTGCAGCTGCAACAATATTTCCATATTAAAGTCGCGACTGAGACAATATTCTCATTATAAAGACATGACTATGACAGTAGCAGTCTATTGTGACTGTCATTAGATGCCCAATTCACACCTTCATGTGACGATTCATACTTTAGAGAATAAGCCCCTCAAACATAGTCACTTTTAATAAAACCAAAAAGACAGGGGCAGATTATCTTTGCCTTATGCATTCCAATTATAGATAGTAGAGTTTGTAAGAAAAGGAAAATAATTAAATATGTTCTGAATTTCCCAGCACCCTTTTGCTCTCATATGTAAATTCCTTATTTGCAAATCATGTCACAGTAGTAAAGGATGTTTGTCATCCTATGGGGTTTGTTTGCTTGACTTTTTGTAATTCAAAAAGCTAACAAATGCAGTAGACTAATCAGGCTCCCAGAAACAGTGTGAAAATGTTAATCCATCTTCCTTAAAAAGTGCTGACAAGGTAACCAGAAGATTGCTTTGATGCCCCATTACAGTTTCATTGCAAAACTCTATGCTAATCACAGATTGCATCTGATGTTAATACAGTTTGCAATACAATCTATTTTATTGCATTTTGTCTAGTTTAAGTCATTTTAAATATCACCAACAGTTTATGTTCATTTAATATTTTTTTTAAATGTTTTTTTTTTAAACACAAAAACTTTTTAATTTAAAGTTTTCTTGCTTTATTTAACAGTAATATACATTTACAAGCTGTCTTCAATTAAAAGCCATTTTGTAGTACCATATTAAAGGAAATATATTGTCATCAGAAAGCAGTTTTTATAATAAAATGTGTTAATATAATAATATTTAGGTACTTTACAGTAGCAGCATGGCTACCTTTCCATTAAAAATTTTTTTAAAAATTGAGATCAAAAACCTCAATCTTGAAAACTCCCAAAAAATCTTGTGAGAACAATGCGAGATTTCCTTTGATAAACTTGGAAAGACCCAGAACAGTCTTTCCAAGTTTAATAAATTTAGCCCTTAGGGGGTAATTCAGCAAAGTGCAAACTCACCTTGCAATTTTCGATTCACCTCGCCGAGACTGTTACGCACTTGCTTCTCTCCTACACGTGGACATCACCGAATGCTTTAAAGGTATTCCAGTATCAGAGAGGCGACTCGAGTAGTCGTGAGATGAGGCGAAGTACCTTTAAAGCGTTCGGTAATGTCCGCATAGGGCCCTGCCACAAGATGAAAATATGGTCTATGTAGCGGAGCCATGAGTCAATATAGAACTCTGTATCCTCAGGGAACACCCATTGTCTCCCATCTGCCTTAAATGGGTTGCATAGGATGGGGCACATTTGGCCATCATTGTATCTGAAATTTGAAAATAATTTGAATTTTTGTAGATGTGGAGATTTTTTTGGTGCATTTTTACCCACAAGCACAATCACCTGCTTGCTAATACTCAGGTATTGTATGAGAATAATGTATAAACATGCTAAAACATGTTGCACAAGTGCTCTAGTTTGATACATTCTGGTACTTCTCTAAACCTAATCTTGCATTAGCTATTTTGGCATGTACCTACTGCACTAATCCTTCTAGGTCAGAGTGTTGATCTAAGAGAGTGATTTATTCTTATTCTAGTTCCTCCATTGTTTCTTTTAAAGCTATAGTGTCAGAATCTGAGTTGTGATGGTAGGGCAGAGTAGGATGATGTAGTACAGTGTCACATCAAATTTGCACAAGCTAATCCTAGGGGAGGAGTACAAGAGGCTACCTAATTTTCACCTTTGACCCCCACAAGGAGGTATGGACTTTGCTACAGGAAGCTTCCAGTTCATGGCCTCTAGCATAGCTGTCCTCTGGTGATAAGGGTAGAGAAAATAGTGTAATCCAGGTACAAAGTAGAAGGTTGATGCAGTCAGCAAACAACATATTCAAAGACTGAGGCAAGGGGCAGAGCAGACAGAAGGCAAGGGAAGTCCGCATATCTGCATGTCTGCATATCTTAACCACTTTGCTAGAAGTCATATTAACACGGTTCTATTCAGCATTAAAGAAAAAACAAAATCAACAACTCATAAGTGCTACCCAAGATACTCTATGGTCCAAAAGAGTTTTGTCAAAGGTGAAAACAAATTCAGGAGTCTAAAACCTTACATGAAACAATATAACTGAGGTGCTTAAATGGCAGCAAGTGGCCAAGACTGATGGGAGAAAAAGTCAATTATTTTTTGAAAACAGTAAGCTTTTTTTAGTTCCACAAACTGATTCTCACTCATTACAACACATCAGGGATGCATGACAACTGTCCATAATAAACCAGAACAATCACTTCAGCTACAAAGCCAAGACAAAAAGTAATGTTTCCATTCAGAAAAAGAATAAAAGGTTATGAAACATATAGTATATCCCCCACAGAGCTAATATCTCAACATTATTGAGGCTGGGGTTACATGCTGAGTCAGATTTAAGAAAGAAGTCAACATTTACAGGTGTTTTTTTCACCTTTCCTTGTAAACCTGCATGGCAGTGTGCTTAAGAGCACAGAAAATATCAGTTTCACACACATCAGCAACCCTTGTTTACAAAAAATTTGGTCTAGCATCTGTATAAATAATAATAAAGATGCTTAATATAAAATGGGAGACTTGAGAAACCAGGCTTTGAACAATATTCTGTTACCAGAGTCATGAGATACAATTGGGCCAATCACATAAATGGATAATTAATATTGTGGGTGATGAATTGTTTAGCATAGACTGAGTTACTAGAAAATATATTGGTATAAGTCTGTATGCTAAACTTTTAGCATGCAGTTTTATTTAGAAAATGTGAAATACTTCTGGCTGAAAATAAAACTTTAAGTATTTACCCTCCTGCTGGAATTGCCTGCCTGTCTAATTAGTAGACGGTGCTAAAATGTTTGTGTCGGCTATAATGCATAATGGGCAACTACACAAGTCAGACCAAGAAATGAATACAATAGAAAATGTTAAAATATGAAAAGTGGCCAGTGTGGTGATTCAGTGATTAGTACTACTGCCTTGCAGTGCAGTGATTCAGTGATTAGTACTACTGCCTTGCAGTGCAGTGATTTAGTGATTAGTACTACTGCCGTGCAGTGATTCAGTGATTAGTACTACTGCCATGCAGTGATTCAGTGATTAGTACTACTGCCTTGCAGTGCAGTGATTCAGTGATTAGTACTACTGCCTTGCAGTGCAGGGTCCTAGATCTTTTTTTCATCTATGGAATTTGTTGGGGTTATACAATAAAGTCCAAATTGTTGTTTATAGGTGTGAATTTTCCAGCTAAAGACAGTCACAATAGACTGCTGCTGTGGCAGTCATGTCTTTATAATGAGAATATTGTCACAGTCACAACTTCACTATGGAAAACTGTCACAGTCGCAACTTTTAAAAATTTTCACAGTCACGACTTTACAATGGGAGAATTGTCAAAGCTGCAGATTTGCTATGGGAATCCGCTGTTTGAGAATTCGACAGTCAAATTCGCACCTTAGTGAATAACCCCCACTGTAGTTTTTCCCTGCACAGGTTTTCTCTGAGTTCTCCTGTTTCCTTCCACAATCCAAAAACATACTATGTTAAAATAAATTGTCCTTAGTCTGTGTATGTCTGTGTATGTAATTAAATTGCACACAAAGACTGAAGTGATAGTTAATCTCTTTAGTGCTCTGCAGAAGATGTTGGTGCTATATAAATATGCACAATTAATACATTAAAAATAACTAACCTGTACTACCCTCTATGATCCAATGCCATAATTTATGTTGTGCTTGTGTTTCTCATGTCTAAGGCATGTAATCTCTCTACACTCATACCAAATATTTAGGTTCTTTGTCATTATCTTAAATATTGGGCTTTTATTGTCATAATAAATGTAACCAATTTGATACATAATCTATGAATTACCACTGTGAGTCTTATTTCTAGCCAATGCACATAAAGTATTTAGGTAAAAAGTGATGTTAGGATCAGGCACGTCTAACAGTTCCTTTTCACTTATGGGGTGTGCAGCATACACCTCTCCACCCTCTCCTCACGATACACATAAAGGGAAGTGCATGCCCTCCGTGGAATTTTTTTGACACATATTTATTGGTATATATACATAGCTTAAATGGTATGTGTATTATTAGTTTGGTTACTATGTTATTGTGCATTCTATTTTAATTAATCAAATTATTAAACAAAGTGCCCTACTGTCCATTTATCAACTTAATTTGCAAGATGCTGACTATCAAGTTACCACTTAGGGGGTAATTCAGGAATGAGCGAACTTACCTGGCGATCCTTCGATTCACCTCGCCAAGACTGGTATGCACTCCCTGCTCTCCTGCACGCGGAGATCAGCGAACACTTTAAAGGTACTTTGGAAAGGCGACTTGAATGGTCTGCATCACCATGCAGATACCTGCGCTCACTACCAGAGTTAGGTAGTGGAGCAGCATGTTTGATGACCCCTGTGAGAGAGTTGTTCGACCCCCAAAGGGGTAGCAACCCACAGGTTGAGAACCGCTGCTCTAGAGGGTGAAGCAGCACATGTGAACTATGTACTAAGTATTTTCAATGATGTTCTAATACATTTTTCAGAATTTAAGTGACTTTCAAAACCCAGGAGTACATCCTAATCATTTTTACTCTGGAAATAAATGGCTTATATTCTATACTACTGGGATTTACTTGGGTACATATATTGCATTTTTTTGCACCTGAACATAAATGGCAAAGTTTTACTGTATATGGAAATATGTGTTACACTCACATTATTAATCGGTCTAATCTGAGATGACCATGGAATCTGTGATTTAAACTGCATAAAAGCATTGTAAGTGGTTCATTTTTTTCAGTATCCTTGATTTATCAGCAGATTTCTTCCTTCTTTAATTACACAGTTAACAATCACATCAACAATCTTGGCAGACATACAAAACCTTGTTGCAGCTTCCTTGAAAAGCTTTAAAGTTTTCTAATCTCAAATTGCTTTATCTCCTATACAATATCCTAAATATTTACCACTGATGCTAAACAAGTCATCCAGTGATTGTTTCAAAAGTAAAAACAAAGTCTCATGTTCTTTAACAAAATATTTCACAACAATTGGCAAGTAGCACACCATGATAAAGTAAATCAGTCCTATGGAAAGGATGCTAGTAAACCATTATAAAGAAGTAGAGGTAATACTTATGACAATCCATTAAAATTGTTCTGTCTAGGGCTTTACTAAATGTTGGATACTATCTAATGAAGATTAGCAGAAAGCTAAGTAAGTTAGGCTAAAAGATACCCAAAATGCTCCCTTGAAAGGAACACAGTTCATGTTTTATTTAAAAAATGTATTTACATTGTCTGCTACATAGATAGCATTTCAACACGAAGCAAAAAATCCAAGGTTTATAATCATGAGAAAATGGGAGTAGATATGTAAATCAGTTGTCTTATTAGACCTCACAAGCATAAGATACGAGAAGCTTTTTTAACTTCTTTTTAGCCCACCCACCCTAAGTGACCCTGTTTAATTACTCCCAAACCCTACTTTTCATGAGCTGTCAAGTGATATCGTATATTCATGATATCCACTGAGAATAAGTAAAGATGCAAATGCCTTACTTTTTAAGATGATTTGTACTATACTATCTATTGAAAAACAAAAAATGTTGAGCAGCATCAATTGTCAGTTTATTAAAGTAAACTGCCAATATACAACAACAAGAAAGGTGAGACAAGTTCTTCAGAGTTGGTTACAAACTTTCCTTAGCAAGCGAGAAAGGCTTTCCAGTACATTATAAAAAACCACAATGACAGCACAACTATAAATTAGCTAATAAGCCAATCACAATGTATTCATCATGCAAACAGAAAAAGATGAATTTTCTATTTAGGTAGGACAACCTTGGCCTTTTCAAGTTTATCCCCTGTAAATCTCGGCTGTTTGATCATTAAAAATCCATTGATATTTTTAGATTTTTACCAACTGAAACTTTTCGATCGAGTTTTTTTTCATTCGATTTTTCAATGGAAAGGTACCCACACTACTAATGTAAAGTATGGCTACCTTTCCATTGAAAAATCTAATAGAAAAACTCAATCGAAAAGTTTCTATCGGTAAAATTCAGTCAAAAATAGCTATCGATTTTTACCAATCAAACAACTGAGATTTACAGGGGATAAACTTGAAAAGGCCAAAGTTGTCCTTTTTGAGTTTAATAAATTTCATAACTATCTAGGCTAAATAAATAATGTATAGCCACAAAATTAAAAACATAAGTTGATTATTTTTAAAAGGTGTCTCATTTGGTTACTTTCTGCAACAATAACAAAAAATCTTAAGGTATTATCATACTAGGAAGACTTATGGTTAGAGCAGTGGTTCTTAACCGGGGTTCTATCAAACCCTAGGGGTTTGGTGAGTCGGTCTCAGGGATTCAGAGGAGCCTCCACCACAGAGGTCAAGGGATTTATCACTAAAGAAGGGTTCGGTGAATGTGCATATGAAACTGGTGGGTTCCGTACCTCAAACAAGGTTAAGAACCACTGGGTTAGAAATAATTATTTTTAATAGTGAAACTGACATTACATAAAAATAGACAACCTCTCATTTTATGGTGTTTCAGTGCACATACTTTGCTTCTTCACCCTAATATTATTCCAAAATGGTACAAAATCAATGATATTGGCAGCCTGTCTAAAAATGTAATTGATTGGAGTGATTAGGAGCATTCCAGTGATTTATTCATCTGTCTGTAACTGACAGCAAATTTGGATTGGTTCCATGATGGCATAGACAACTACTATAATCACAAAGGCTAAAAGAAAAAATAAATATTATCTTTGAAAACTCTTCTTCAGAACAATTTGTTAGCTGTATGCACTGCCAGTTACCTTTTAGAGACCCTAACAAAAATAAGCATTTCTTTGATATATCAAGTTATCAACTATTTCTTAATATAAAATTTTGTTTTTCTATGAAAATTTGCTCTGCACTCAAGATGAATTATATATGGGATTATTTCAAGACAACTTATATATTATATACATATAAATAGATATAGATATATAAATCTATCTATAGATATAGATAGATATATTTAGATAGATAAAGGCATATTTTGTACTTCACCTATAACTGTTAAACCCCAAAAACAATTGTCTTATGTTCATAGAGCTAAAATGTACACTTTCATAATATACTTTTGGGGTGAAATATGTTTAAACTCGGAAAGACCCAGAGCGGTTTCTTTCCGAGTTTACCAGGAGAAATCTTGCATTCTTCTCGCAAGATTTTTTGAGATCTCGAGATCTCATTTTTCAATCCCGATTTTTCAAAATTTTCGATGCAAAGGTCGCCATGCTACTAATGTAAAGTATGGCTACCTTTCCACCAAAAAGAATTTGAAAAATTGAGATAGAAAAACTCAATCTCGAGATCATGAAAAATCTCATGAGAACAATGCAAGATTCCTCCCAGTAAACTCAGAAAGACCAAGAGCGGTCTTTCCGAGTTTAATAAATTTCATTAATGTTTTTGAATTGCTACCTTTCAAATGTTTTACAAAAAATGATTCATCTATCTATTCATTTACAAATAATTTTAGCATCTGATCATTGAGTGGCATTTTCCTTTCTGTGAGCTATACATTTCTGAGTAGCAACCTATAGAGAAAGCATGCTCCTTTTCAAACTGAAATTCATTTATTACAGGATAGAGTGATGAAGTAAGTAGCAAGAAGCAGTATGAAAATGGGTTGGATAAAAATCTGTAGTGCAAAAGTTTACAAGGGAGAACCATGGGCTCCAACACTACTGAAGCAAAAGGATTCTCATTGACTGGAGAATCCTTCTAACATTCAGATGATGATCTGGGACCACCTACATTTCTTTCCCCGTCATTGCAGTGTAAAAGAAGCAAGAAAGATGAGGACTGTTACAAAATAAAAAATGTTAATTTTTATAAAGGAAAAAAAGAAAGGAAATCAAGTTAAAAAACATTATGTTCTTTGTTTGTTTCCAAGAGAAAATGTAGTATTCATCTGAAATGGAGCCTAGAAATAACATATTGTTTATGTCAAAATATTTAACATCAGCAGAGCAAGCTAAGCTTTACTTTGTCTTTTACTTGTTAACAATTGTAATTACCAGTAGCAGATGCAATCAATGCACAGCAGAATGTACATACAAATGTCTAGAATCATTTCAAAAGAAAGAAAAGGTGCTGGATATGCTAAAATAGCTTACTCTATAGCATTAAAAAGTTATTTCCAAAGACAATTTTGCTAAAATTATTTAGATTGTTCCCCAATGTCTAGTAAATTTGCTGAGAAAGCAGTAATACTGGACATTTTTAAAAGCTGGATTATGTAATAAACATTCATATATACTGTAAGCATAATAGTAAGTAAAAGCTACAATACATAATTAAATAAAACAGATCACAGAATAAGTGAATAAGCTCATTAACAATAAAAAGCATTTAACTAATATGTTTTAAATACATAACTTGGGGGATATTTATCAAAGTCGAAAAGGTTTTTTAAAAGCCTATTGCTGGAGGAACAGTCTTTATTTGATTATGTCGGTATTGCCTATTTAAAAATACTCTTTTTGCCATGTAAGAAATAACATTGTTATGCATTTTTTATATCAAAAAGTTATTTTCTATCTTTAAAAATGCTTGATAAATAACCCCCATATACATGTTTAAAAATATATATATTGGAGAAAGGACAATTAAACTGTTAAAAGTAGTACTATTATGAAAATTGTTATTTTGTTTATATACTATACATTGTGTTTCTTTTTTTAAGCTGAAAACTATTTTAAAAAAAAATTAAAAAACATGGGCTGTCATTTGATACTCTCAAAATGACTGATCTAGCAACAAAAAATTCTACAAAATAAAAAAAAACACATGGTATTTAATACATACAAATACAACAGAAATAAATATAAAACAGCAAAACTTGTTTTTCCCCTTCATATTTGTTCTCTGAAATTCAAAAAGTTAGATGCAAAGTGTGCATACAAGAAATTTCTTTTACAACTGACGAATCCTGACACTGTACTAAAATACGGTATGTACATTTTCTATGGAAACACATTCTTCAACAAACTGAAGCTTCTGAATAACAAGATGGTTAAAAGGTTCAGTTCTGGCATGAATTATTTTCAGTAAATCAATGTGACATATATTTGTTCAGTTTTACTTCTTAATGGTGCTGCAAAGTTTAAGTATTATATATATACTTTTTGGAAACAGGTCATTCTGTAGCAGAAATGAATAAAAACAAAATTCAATATTGTTCGTTTTTAGATTTTTCTCTCAACAAATGAATAGTCACTACTTCTTAATCAATAAACAGATGATTCCCTTTGAAAAGAATTGAATTGCAACAGTTGGCTATAATCCAACTGTCATGCAAAGTCAGTTGAACTGTAGCAGATGTGTAGTGATGCAAATTTACCCAAAGTAAACTTATGTCAAGTTCCCATGATTCCCATGGATCTAGGCAATATTCTTAGACACAGATCAAGCAATAAAGAATATGAGGATGAAAAGGAGGGGACGTAATATTTACTATTTTAACAAATATTGCTTTTCTACCAGTAAGTATATTAACAACAGAAAAGGAAATATAAATGCTAATACTAAGGCCATTGGTTTGCTACAAAAGATGAAAACATTTAGAAGATTATTTGCTCTTAGAAACTTGTGGTGCATCACTGTCTACAACCCAAATGTAGATTGTAAATGTATGCCAATAAAGAAATATGAAGCAAGGCCTAGGGGGATCTGAAAGGGGAAGACTATTCTAACTAGATTATGTAGTCTTGATAGCATTAAATATACATACAGGAATGTAGTTTTTTTGGGAGACATCAAGGATATATCACTGACTGTTCAATTAGTGTTTTAATTAGTGGTAAAGTAATCACTTTGTTGTCATTCTCTTATTTGGGTCACTGCAAAAAATGAAAGCACCAAATATATAGAATAGATGCAAAAATAGAGACTTTCAATTAACCTTCCAAGACATTAGCGACATGTTTCCATGGGCACAAGATAAATTAAAAACATAATGAAATTTAATATGGCTGAACACACCATTATTGAAGATAAAAAAGGTTTCCTTTACTATATGAGCAAGGAGGTTATGGAATTCTCTGCCTGAAGAAGTCATGGTTGATTCCATTAAAGAGTTCAAAAGGGTTTTGAATTTTTTCTTTGAGTGTAA
>WMED01022087.1:0-11760 GCA_019650415.1 Pipa parva | reverse complement strand
AGAGAGAGAGAGAGATAGATAGATAGATAGATAGATAGATAGATAGATAGATAGATAGAGTACATAGGATGTAGCAGTTGAATAATATTATTTTTTCAGACTTGATGACTGGTGAGTCACCAGAGTAGAATTGTCCGATCAGGCAAGGTTAGTACAATGAGGAGACAAACAAAATCAGATGAGGGCTTAGGCAGGATCTGAAAAACAGTTACCAACTTGGGTAAAAGGAAGTAGAAAGTTACTGGCCTTTTATAGGGCTGGGGATAGTAGGACATGCTGCACATGCATTGATTACCAGATAAGTAGCCACTGATTCAGCACTAAGCCCAATGGACTGTGAACCCACAGCTTAATTCTTGCTCAGAATTTTAAATTCAACATATAGCACAGTGGCAGTTACACTGTCCAAAAATTAAGAAGTCCTGGATTCACATCTGTCCAGAAATTCCCACAATGCCTTACAGATTAAAATATAGACTTTGGAAGAAATATTAGTAACTTACTGGTAATCAGATTTAGGGATATTTACCAACTGCTTGAGCTATGATCACCATATCATGTGGTACAATTAATATTTCATGAACAAAACTCTAATATAGACTAATATTTTAGGGGAGAGGACTCTTGAATGTTAAACAAATCTACTTAGCACTAGTTGTGTAGGGTGTGCTCCCCTAAAATAAAAATCAATCAAATAAAAAGATTTAATAATAAAATCAAACTAAATAAACATATAGACATTTAACTATTTGAATTTAATGCCTAAGATTGGTTTGATGTTATTAGAGAAAGCTTTCCTGATCTCCATATTTCTAAGGCTGTAAATAATAGGGTTAAATAAGGGAGTCACTACTGTGTATAACAGAGAGATCACTTTATTCACTTTTAATGACTGTCCTTTGAATGGAAATGAATATTTAGCAATCATTATCCCATAAAATGTACAAACAACTGTGAGGTGGGAACTACAGGTGGAGAAGGCTTTCTGCTTTCCAGAGGATGAAGAAATCCTTATGATGGCCTGGAAGATGTTGACATATGTTACAATGACAAACAGAAAAGGCAATGAGATAAAAGGAATGCTTAGTGATGTGGCCTCTATTTCCACAGAAGATGTTTTTGAGCATGAAACTTTAAGCAAAGGTGCTAAATCACAATAAATATAATCAATAACACTATATTCGTAAAACTCTAAGAGCAAGACCTGGGTAAGGAATATCAAGCTAGATAGTACACAAAGACTCCAAGTATATGTAACTAGGTGAACACAAAGTTTTTGGGTCATGATATTCAGATACCTTAAAGGATTGCAAATAGCTAAAAATCTGTCATAGGACATTTCAGTTAGTAGAATACATTCAACTCCAGACAATAACGCAACTGCATAGTATTGTGCCATGCAACTAGCAAAAGTCAAGGGCTGACCATCCCATAGTAATGTACAGAGCAAAATAGGGACAATGCTTGTGGATAGTAAGATATCAGTTAAGGATAGATGAGAGAGGAAGAAGTACATGGGAGACTGGAGATTCGGACTTCCCAGGAACAATACAATTATCAGTAGATTTCCAGTTACTGTCATTATGTAGATCACAAGGAACATAAAGAAAAGAAACAGCTTAAGGTTTTGGGATCCATCAAGTCCCAGAAGGAGAAATTTGATGAAATTAGTTTGGTTACAGCTGAACATCACAGAGCTGGCAGGTTTCCAGTTTTTATGTACTTTTAATTTTCCTTGATGAATGTTATAAATGAAATCAGTAAATGGATTATCTTTGAATGCTTTGGTCCAGATCGTGGGTTTTATCAATATTAAATCTATTACCTTTAGTATATTATTCCTGTTTAACTTTGCCACCTGTAAATGATTGGGAACGACTGTACCAGAAATGATGGAAATGGAAGAGAAGATGAATAAGCTGTACTTCCTTAACTGTTTTTGCCTAATTTAAAATACATTTAGGTTCAAGTCAATGAGAAGGAAACACAAAACTCGTCATTGTACACATGCATAAAATATACAGTCCTATAAAATAGCAGAATACTCAATATTTCTGTGGCATAGTGCTTTTAGTTGGGAACACTTTTCTCTTTTTTCATTCAAAAATATTTAATATTTTTCCATATACAATATAGTATATGGTACTGAGTTATCAGCAGGTCAATATGTTTTAAGCAACAGGTGCATGGAACTTCAAGATGTGGTAGGCAGCTTGGATTTTCTTGTTCCATAACAGACATACTGGAGCTAAAGCTAAGGACATAAATTCTTTGGAACTGTACTCTGGAGTGATGGGGATGGGGAAGTCAGTGTATACCTCATTGGACCCCACTTTTTTCTGCAGAAGCAATGCTGTAGTCCAAAATGCTTTAGTAACCATGTACTTGCCTAATAAGAGATGATTTACTGTACAACAATATATCATTAGGCAGAATATGTGGCTTACTGATACAGGACCAGAAAATACAGCGACGGTTATTATCTGAGGGAAAACTTAACACAGAAATGATAAGGGGACATGCCAGGGGTGCCCCATAGCTGGCAAAAGCTCAGTGTAATAACTGCTTCAACAGATACTTTTGCAGAAACAGGTCAGGAGTATGGATTATAGGGGAAAGAAGGGGTGACAAGGGGGTTATTCACTAAAGTCTGAATTGTTGTGTATAGGTGCGAATTCGCCAGATAAAGACATTTTGCAATAGGCTGATACTGTCGCAGTCACGTCTTTATAATGAGAATATTGTCACTGTCAGGTCTTTATTATGGGAAAATTTTCATAATCTTAGCATAATTGTCACGACTTTACAATGGGGATTTTGTAGCGGATTTGCTATGGGAATCCACTGGTTGCAATTTCTACAGTTGAATTCGCACCTTAGTGAATAACCCCATATATATCAATAACTGGGTCTTAGTTTGAGAGATAGATGGGTAGAGAGTAATACACGGCAGAACATGGGACCAGTTTAAAGGACTGAGCACAGTACAGCATCCGAGGTAAATAGGGGGAACTGTACAGCAACTAGGAGAATGTATGTGGGGAAGCTGCAAAGCATTTTTTGTCTATCTGTATGTGATGGGCTTTTATCCCGATGTTAAAATTTGCTTTTTGATGCATTTTTCTCACAATCAAAAAGTTGTTTTCAACCCTATATTTATCAATAGAGAGCTTCATAAATATCGCCCTAGTAATTAGGGTCAGTCAATGTGCCGTAAATATTATGCCATAAATTGTGACTTTGGGTGAAAATCATGAAAATTGTGTTGAATGGACCGATTGAAAAATACATTATTTTCACTACTTTTAATTAACAGAAAAAAAGATGAATTCAGCTGATTCTTTACATTGTAGGGATTATGGTTCCTGGCATCATCATCTTGATAAGAGTTGCTTAATTGGTGTGAAAAGTCACCAGATGTAAAAACCATATATTGACTTGGTGAAACTTCATAAAATACAAAGAGAAAACGACATTCTTGGATCAATAGATAGATAGATATTTATGTATATATCCTATTATATGTACATAAGGACATATGTAGAATACAATCACTTCTAGATTAATTTACTTTCAACCAGAAATGCTTTTTTTTAATAAAAATACCTCCAATCCATATTAAACATGACCAGAACTGCTGTAAACACATCTCACCATTGTGTATGACAAGGAAAATGGTTGAATGCTTTGAGAAAATGTGCAGTAAGTGAATGTGCTAATGTAATGGTTCAGTCTCTGGTGATTTGTAGTCTTTAGATTTTGTATTTCTAAAAATTATTGGATTAGCTGGTTGGGTTTATTCAGTGCTTTTCTGAATGACATTTTTGCCAAACTAATCAAAATATTTTTTTTTGTACTTTTTATTCTTTCAAGGAACAGAACAGTAAAGATATGAAATGTAAATTACTCATACTAATAACACACATAAAAACACATCTATTTTCATTGGGTATAAATTTGAACCAATGCAGGTTAATAACTGGCTTGAGGTTGAAATATCTGTGGTTATTAAAAAAATCCAAATACCTGTAATACAATGTCACACATCTCACACAAATACATCAAAATTGTTATGCCAAACATTGTAAAGTGCTTTTAAACTCAGGTCCCGTTTACCTTGTGTGATGCAGTGAGAGGAACATTTACAATGGACAGTCACTCATAAGTCAGTATAATGATACATTCTGTAATGTTCTGAGAATCTTTAATGTTCCTTCACCAGACACTGCCCTAAATACTGGACATGGAATTGTCACTGTTGTTCTGTACTGAGTTGATGCTGGTTTATAAAGCTTGTGCTTCCTTGTGGGATTTATAAACACACAAACTCCCAAGACAAAAATAAATTGAAATTTGTTATTACCGAGCTTTGTTTACTTTTTACTATTCTTTATTCATTTTCTCTAACGATTACAGAAGAGTTTGCACATATCAACTTTTTATCATTTGAGAAGCATTTTGAAATGATTACAGTATACATGAATCTTTCTAATGATGGCTTCATCATAGCGATCAACAAGTTAATTTTACAGACAAGCACTATTGTTTGTTTTTTTTTAATTAAAAAATATTGACATTTTTTCTAAATGCCCAGGTATTATTTGGATCCGTCAGTTGTATTCATCAAAGTGGAAATTGTTCTGTAGACGCCATTAGTACGTTATATATTTCAGTTAATTTTATTTTCAGATATGTTGCAAATTCTCTCACAATTTTCTAAAACATTGACACCGCACATTTACTAATCTCTTCGCATCCGCTAATAACAATAAGGTTATTTAATATGTATTAATGTGACAAGCTATGAGAAACAGAGTGAAGAAGTGGATTTAGCCTCGTCGTTTAGAAGGGGCTAAATTAAGGACTTAAAGCTGTGAACTTTTTATTATTATCATTTTTTACTTAAAAAGTTTTGAAATTCAGAAACCAAGTGCCAGTATGAACTAGGAATTGTCTCCCTTTAAAATGGGGCTTATCACTGAACTGGGTCTGGTGCAAGAAATCCTTGAGGAGTAGATAGATGTGGCCTATGTGCTTAAAATATCATTATACTTGGTTGGAGCTTGGAATTTCCTATTCCCTCTTGGAAGGATAAAGAGATGTTTTGACCTCCTCCATTTCTTTGTGCTTTCTAAATGCATTGATAAGACTCTTATTATATGTAGCGTATGCCACACTCTCTCTTTAAAATGTATAGGTTGTGTTTGGAAGAAAATTAAATGCCAGTCTTATAATGACTTTATCCTGAAAGATTGTCATATAATATTATATTATATATGATCTTTACATGATAGAGCCCCAATCTCTGTTACTCTACAGTTTGATGTAGTTGCCACCAAAAATATTAATTATTGGGGATTATTGACTAAAGTCCAAATTGTTGCAAGAATTCGCCAGCTAAGGACAATCACAATAGACGGCTAATGTTTCAGTTGCAATTTCAGAATAGGAAAATTGTTGCAGTTCCAACTTTAAAATTTTCAAAGTCATGGATTTGCAATAGGAATCCGCTATTTGAGAATTTGACAGTTGAATTTACACTAGAGATGGCCGAACCGATTCTGCAGAATCGTGATTTGTTACGAAATTCCGGAAAACTTTGATTCGGCACGAATACAAAGTTTATGCTAATTCAGTGAACTGAAGCGCTGTTATTTTTTTAAAATCGTGCCATTACATGATGCGTCATTGGGCTGGAGCGATGTTTTTTTGAAGATGGGATCAGCAAATGCAATGTGATGGTCTGAAGCAAATCAGCAACTGGCAGGCTTCTCTGATGTCACAGCCCTTTAAATTTGGCAGCCATCTTGGATTTTCCCATTCTTGTCTGTGTGTTTCATGCAACAAGGATTTCTGTGCTGCTGCTGCAGTGTTACTGGAGAAGTGATTCACTTGTGCCTAGGTTGATAGATAATTACAAGTGTTTTTTATATACACACCTGTTAGAGAACCAGGGGGAGGGTTGTGGGGGGGGTTTCTGCTAAAGTACATGGTCTGTCTTTTACAGCCCCATAGACAGTTATTTCTCATCTGGTAATTTCTGTGGGGTGTTTTATATACACACCTGATATAGAACCAGTGATTTTTTTCTGCGGGAGGGAGGGGGGTTCTTTTACAGTGCCATATACAGTAATTTCTCATCTGGTAGTTTCTGCAGGGGGTTCTGTCAGCAAACAAACTGTTAATTTATCTTTTTGGTTAAATAGCAGTACATTACAGGCTTTCTGTATTTTTACTCCATATATACCTGTTTATTTGCTGCCTTGTTTAAAGCAGTATTCTTTTAATAGAGGGTTACATAGCAGAAATATACCAATAGAGTTTATGTTTACTCCAAATACAACCAGTTTTCATCAAGCTAATTCTGCTAAATATTTAATTACCGAAGTGTAGTTATTTGTTTAGTTGTTGTTAGCTTGGAGAAGATTAGAGGGAGTCTGTATACATACTCCTAATTAACATTTTTTCATCTAGTTAATAACACTTTTGTTATACTTCAATTATCGCTCACTTGGATAAATTTAAAGGGTAACACATTCTACACCATATAAGTGTTTATCTCATTTGTCTAAATCCACACTTATTAAATTACCCCATGTTTTGTTTTCTCATTCCATTTTATAAAATTAAATGTTTTCTTAATATCTACCCCATCTAAAGCATTCTTAATCTGGATAATTCTAATTTCTCCTAATTACCCCAGTGTAAGAATTTCTTTTTTGGTGTTGTAATTATTTCTAAATTTAAAGGGTGTTTTAGTATCCACCCCATCTACGGTTTTCCATATTTTTTTTAAATTCTATTTAATTACATTAGAGTAATTTGGTTTTTTTTTTCTAAAGTTCTAATTTTTATATATTTAAGGGTGTTTTCGTATCCACCTCATCTACAGTTTTCCATATTTTTTCATTGGAATTCTATTTAATTACATTACTGCAATTTTTTCTTCTTTTTTTCTAAAGTTCTAATTTTTTTATATTTAAGGGTGATTTAATATTCACCCCATCTATGGTTTTCCATATTTTTTATTGGAATTTTATTTAATTACATTAGTGTAATTTTTTTTTTTTTTTTATTGCTCATTAGTTAATATACAGACATCTTCATAAAAAATAGTCAGTACTGCTGTGGGGCACACAATATGGCAGACAAAAGGGTGGCAGGTGCGAGTGGCAGTAGCAGCAAAGTTCCTAGAGCAGGTATTAGTTCCAAAACAGTAAGAGTACAATGCAGCAGGGATCATTCAGTGAGGCCAGAACTTCTGGTTTCAGCTACTGGCCATGTGTTGACCAGAAACCCAAGATTTATGGATTGGTTGACTAGGTCATCAACTTCCTCACAAATGACATCAGATTACCACAGCCAGGAGTCAGTGGGTTCTACTGACACAACACTTATGTGGCATGGCTCGGGAACAGCTCAGTGTCCCTCACCAGTCCTTAATCCACCTGTGTCCCATTTGGTTACCTCACTCAGAGAAGTAGAATGTGGTCTGAGCTCAGTTCCACTATACAGTGATGATGAACTATTTGAGGACAGCCAGAAGCTACTTGGCAGTGAAGAGGTGGTGCAGACATCTGCACCTTCTTTTAGTAGGCGTGAAATTAGTGATGTGGAGACTGGATTGGGAGGTTATCCTGCTAGCAGTCTGGCTCAGCATGCAGGGACAGTGGAGGAGGGTAGCATTGATGATGATGTGGCCGATCGCACTTGGGAGCCGTGTGAAGCAGTAGCTGCCTCATCATCATCAGAGGAAGATGTGGCCAGCTTGCATTTCAGGCAGCGGTGCAGCAAGAAAATCTGTGGTGTGGCCGTTAGTCAACAGGGTGTCAGCAGGGCAAGTTCAGGAACCAAACGGCCACGGGGTAGAACACCCACTTCGCTGGCACAAGAAAGAAGTGGCACAGGGGCTCAACGAGGCAGCGTCGGTAGTAGTCACTCAGTGTGGAGCTCTGGTGGTAAAATTTCTTACTCGGCAGTGTGGCAGTTTTTTTCTAAAATACCACAGGATCCAAACTTGGCCTTATGTCGAATTTGTGGCCAGAAAGTGAGGTGTGGACAGGGGGCTAACGTTGGCATCATAGCCCTGCATCAACACATGTAGCGTCACCATCCAGGGGCCTGGGAGAAATGTGTCACAGATAAGCTCCCTCCTGCCACTGCCGCAGAAGCAGCATCAGCACCACCTAGTGGCACACAATTAAGAGCAGCAAGTCAAGGCTCCACAACCTCTGCGGAAGGGAGCAGTTTATCTGTCCCATCCTCTACTGGTCCAGATGCCCTTACTCCTAGCCACTCATTTCGCCAGCAGACCTTAACCGAGGCTATTTCAAGGAGACAGCAGTATACATCAAGCCATCCTAAGGTGCAGAAGCTGACCGTGCTCCTGACCAAGTTGTTGGTACTGCAGTCCCTCCCTTTCAAAGTGGTGGACTCTGCACCTTTCAAAGAACTTATGGCTTGTGCTGAGCCAAGGTGGAGAGTGCCAGGGTGTAATTTTTTTTCAAAAAGGCAGTACCAGCCCTGCACAAGTATGTGCAACAGAAGGTGGGCCAGTCCTTGAGTCTATCTGTGTCATCAAAGGTGCACTGCAGTGCTGATGTGTGGAGCTGTAACTATGGTCAAGGACAGTAC
This sequence comes from Pipa parva, assembly GCA_019650415.1. NCBI lineage: Eukaryota > Metazoa > Chordata > Amphibia > Anura > Pipidae > Pipa > Pipa parva. Next base: position 3,126 of record WMED01022087.1, on the reverse strand, counting down.
ATGTCATTTACAGCCCACTGGGTCAATGTTCTACCTGCCCGGGAACAACAGCAACTTGGACAGGATACGGCTCTTTCTCCTCCATGGTGTCACGCTACTGTTTCTGCACCAATGGCCTCAACCACCACCACTACCTCAGCCTTCACAAGTGTTAAAGCACCTCCATCATACCATATGTGCAGGGCCCAGTGATGTCACGCTGTCTTACACTTGGTTTGCCTGTGCAAACGAAGTCTCACAGGGGATGAACTGCTCCATGTCATGAAGCATGAAATCAATATGGGACTTTCTCAGAGAAAACTGCAGCTCGGAACTATGGTAACTGACAATGGGAGAAACATGGTTCCCGCGCTGCACCAAGGAGGGCTGAACCATGCACCCTGAATGGCGCAAGTGTTCAATCTGGTTGTGAAAAGGTTCTTGAAGTCTTCTACCAATCTGCAAGATATTCTGAAAATGGCCCGAAAACTGTGCATGCACTTTATACATTCATACAAAGCTAAGCACACCCTCCTTGAGCTGCAGAGGCAGGACAACCTACCACAACACAGGCTGATATATGATGATTGGAATTCAAGTCTCCATATGTAGGACCGACTGTATGAACAGAGAAAGGCAATTAATGATTTTTTAATGATGCAAGCTGACAGAAGTACTCCCCTGTGTAACTTCGATGTCAGCCAGTGGCAGCTCATGCATGACACCTGCCGTCAGCTCAGGCCCTTTGAAGAGGCCACATTATTTGTCAGTCACAAGGACAATGGGATTAATGACATCATTCCATTTCTTCATGTCTTGGAACTGATGCTTACAAATCTGTGTGGTCAGGGTTCTGGAGTGATGACATTTCATGGCCACATGAGTCCAGTGGGGGCTGAACTGGAGAAGGATGACAAGCATTGTCTGGCAAAATTAGTGGGTTTTCTACTCTGGTAACAGGAGAGGAGGAGCAACTGGAGGAGGTAGATGGAGATGACCCAGACAAACAGTGGCAGTATGCAGTGGAGATGAAGGCAGAGAGTCCATCAGAGTCATTTGTGCAGATGGCCCACTGCATGTAGATTTGCCTGGCTTGTGACAGCATAATAGCCAGCATCTGGCAGAGGGATGACTTCTGGCTCTCCACCCTCTTAGTCCCTCGCTACCGGTCAAAAATGGGAGCCTTTTTTCCAGCAGCTGAGAGGGTGGGCAAACTGGTGTACTATAAGGATATCCTATGTAGTCAGTTGGCCGCTGCCTATCTTAAAGATTGCCCATCATCTGACAGGTCAGACCTAGGGGTTTCTCAACACCCACGTACTACAGCCACAACTTCTGTGTGGATAAGGGGTGGTAGGAGCAGTAGTAGTCTAAGTCTGCAGTCATTGATGAGCAACTTCCTTCACCCACCTAGTGAGGAGGGTACTCAGCAGCAAGATCAGGACAAGGAGCAGGCCCTGAAACAGAAGATGGTGGCCTACTTAAACAGCACTCTGCCAACCCAGGTAGAAGATTTGCTGGACTACAGGGTAGCCCAACTGGATGTGTGGCCTCAACTTGCACAGTTTGCAATTGAGAAGCTGTCCTGCCTGGCTAGTAGTGTGGCCTCTGAGTGGTTGTTCAGTGCAGCGGGGGCCATAGTTACTCCAAGGAGAACTTGCTTGTCCAGTGGAAATGTGGAGAGACTTACCTTTGTGAAGATGAATCAGGCGTGGATTGGTGAAGATTTCAACCCACCAATGCATTATGCATCAGATTAGACCTGGTGGCACAACATAAGTTAGAGAAATGAGTCTGGATTCAAACCAGCTGCCTAAGCTAATATTCTGATGCTGCCACCCGCCTGATGCCACACATCTGCTGCCAGCTGCTCCATCTGCCACCCACCATCTTTACCAGGGACTGGTATTGCCACCCACCTACATACTGTATGATTTTGCCACTTTGAGGGCTTGTGAACTTGATGACACTTCCACACTATAATTGTGCCACTTTGTGACCTCATGCTGCTGCTGCTGTTGCTCCCACCACCTCCACACTCTGTGGCCCTCACCTTTATAATCCATGATAATTAAATTGTCAGTTCCAACTGTAAAGCTGTTGGTTTGTCTGTTAAAAAAGGTTTTAGCTACTAAATTCTAGTTTTATAACCTATCATTGATTATGAGATTATAAATAGGTTTTATAATTTCCGTGCACTTCTCAACCTTAATGACTTATAGCCATTTTGAATATGTATTTCTAATCTTCACTCAGATGAACATGCTCACGGCCTATATCAAACCTGTTTTATTGAATATCGTGCATTAGTGCTAAATTCTTCACATGTTTCCATCTCAAAATTGCCTTTACAAGGAAAGTATAACCATTTCAAACTCACACTTATCTCCAGTTTATTTTTAAATATACACTCATATTTTGTTTCTTTTGCGACTCTTGTAAAATAATGCTGCTACCTCAAAACACACTAACTGTGACACTAATTTCCATAACGCTGCTACCTCAAAGGACATTTACTGTGCAACTCAGTAAAATAATGCTGCTACCTCAAAGGACATTTACTGTGCAACTCAGTGAAATAATGCTGCTACCTCAAAACACACTAACTGTGCCACTAAGTTAAATAATGCTGCTACNAAATAATGCTGCTACCTCAAACACACTAACTGTGCCACTAAGTTAAATAATGCTGCTACCTCAAAACACAATAACTGTGCCACTCAGTAAAATAATGCTGCTACCTCAAAGAACATTCACTGTGCCACTCAGTAAAATAATGCTCCTACCTCAAAGGACAATAACTGTGCCACTCAGTAAAATAATGCTGCTATCTCAAAACACATTAACTGTGCCACTAAGTTAAATAATGCTCCTACCTCAAAGGACAATAACTGTGGCACTCTGTAAAATCATAATGCTGCTACCTCCACACAGTCTAATAGTGCCACTCAGTGAAATCATACTGCTGCTGCCACCTCCACACAGTCTAAGGGGGAAATTCACCATAGTGCGAAGTGAGGTCTGGATCCTTCTCCTCACTTTGCACACACTGTTATGCGCACACTGATGTCTTGCACGTGGACATCAGCGAACGCTTTAAAGGGATTTAAGTCTCGAGTCACCAAGCCAAAACTGGAATCTCTTTAA
>WMED01022085.1:0-11760 GCA_019650415.1 Pipa parva | reverse complement strand
TGAGCCAGACCCCCCTTCGTGGATGCACTCCTAGGTGGACTGGCAACCTCAGTTGCCAGTCCACCTAGGAGAGACTTTTTATACTTACCTTATTTCATTTATTACTCTTATTTCATTTCCGGTACGATAAACGCTTTCAGCGCACCCTCCATCTATACTACACGATCATCTTCATCCTTCAGTACATTGTGGGCAATTGAGCAGATTTGCCACGGAGGATAGCCAGCAGAAAGCATCAACACAAACCAACATCCTTGGATTATAAGGTCATACCTTTTCCTTTTGGGACTTCATCTGGAATTTTAACTTTTTGTTTCATTCACATATTTATTGTATTAATATATTATCATTGTTATTATATTTATACACATTCTGGCGCTAGACTAAACTTGTATATTTTTGGAAAATTCATTATTGGCAAAGACTACCCCAGCCAAGCGAGTGAGAGCCCTACTATATACAGTATATATATATATATATATATATATATATATATATATATATATATGTAAAATATTTCTCTCTAATCTCTTGGGGGACACAGGAACAAGGGGTAAAGCTCCCTCCCAGGTAGGACATTAGGAAAAAGAGACTTTACCCCTGAGTACAGGAAGAGAAACTCCAGTTTTTCTAGTGTCCTTTCTCCAAGAAGGCAGAGACCGGATCCTGTGTCCAAGATTTTATTACATCGGTCAGAGCCAGTCTCTGAAAAACGTGAGTATGGCAGGGGACAGTAACAAATCTGAGCCCTCCACCGTCTGTTCCCAAATATCCTCCTTTCATAGTGGGTAGAGTACAGAAGAAATTGCTCTAAATCCCTGTACAGGCACACACACTCTCCCCTTGAACAGACAGGAGTGAGAGAGTGCAGAGGAATACAGCGATATACTGTACAGCAGTACAACTGGAAATCACTAGGTATGCCACATATATAAGGTAAAAAACATCCCTCTCCCACCACCCCCAGTGCTAACCGGTAGCCCTCCTCTGATAGTCTACCACCCCAGGGCCTATTTCTTCAGCCTCAGTGCTTTACAGAGCGCTGGTCACAACTGTCACAAGATTAGTATAGGTGCTTATTAAAACCACGACTTTTAGCCACTAGTAGTTTTCACACCCTTTTGCTGGCATACTAATGTGAGAGCTATCAGCGGCCATCTTGCCTGTCAGCAAGGAGCGTAGATCACTCGGAACAATGGTACAACAGCAGCAGGAGAACCGGGTAGGATTAGATAAGCGAAAGGAGAGCTAATCAGGTCAGTGTAACGTTCCCTTTTTCTGTTAGTAGGCACTAGAGACTTTACAGAGGGGGGACATTTACTCTGGAGCACAGGGAGGACCTTTGAAGACTCTCAGCCCACTAGGGAGTAGAGCACAAACTACATAAACTTTACTATCTGCTTCCTTATTAGTGAGTTAACACTATAAAGGTAAAGTACAGATTTCCCTAATTAGGGAATTTTATGGCAATCTCCATAAAGGGAGACAGGCACATTTCAACTTCACCCATACAAAAGAGGGTCAAATACTTTGCCTGCATCAAGTGCCATTCTCAGCAATTTAAAAACTGAGATTGTAATAATTGCACAATTATGTCTATTGAGCCAAGTCCACTGTGTCTGGTGAATCCTCTCAGCTGGTGGAAGAGGCAGTGCCACTTTGGGCACAACAACTCTCGCAATCCATACAAGGCTTAGCCAGTCTCCTTGGCACTACAGGGGAAATATTAGGATGCTTTTCAACAGACAATACTAAAATATCTCAGAAACGCCAGCACCACAAGCGTTCCTCTGACATAAAGTCTAGTCCCAAAGATTTCTTTAGAACGGAATACTCTCCTTTCTCTAATGTGGTGGCAAGACCCCTTAAACTTCCGGAGTGGAAGACCATTAGGTTTCATTCAGTGAGAGTTAATTTCAGCAAATGCTTCCTTTTCAGGATGGGGAGCAGTATTCGGAGATCTTCACATTCAGGGTTGTTGGTCTGCTTAGGAAACTCTTCTTCCAATCAATATCCTAAAAATAAGAGCAGTCAAATTAGCACTAGCTCATTGGTCAAAGGAATTAGAAGGTAAGGCAGTTTGTATTCATTCGGACAATGTCACTACAGTGGCATATATAAATCATCAAGGGGCACTCTGATTGCGGCAGCAATGACGGAGACTTCTCAGATTTTCAGATGGGCAGAGAAGTGGGTTCTGTGCCTATCGGCCATTCACATCCTAAATTGGGAAGCAGATGTTTTGAATCATCAGGGAACTATCCCAGGAGAGTGGAGACTGAACCCGACAATATTCCTTCAGCTAACTCTGAGGTGGGGTCTCCCCGAGATAGATCTCTTTGGGTTGTGATTAATTAAACTTCCAAATTTGGAAGTTTTGCTCCAGAGTTCAGGATCCCAGGGGGCTATAGCGACAGATGCGATGAGCTTCCAATGGAAGTTTCAACTGGTGTATGCTTTTCCTCCTCTGGCTATGTTACTGAGAGTTCTTCAGAAATTTCACAGGGACAAAATCAAAACCATTTTAAAAGCTCCTTACTGGCCCAAGAGATCCTGGTTCATGGACTTGTCATGACAGTAGGCCCTCGTTGGAACCTTCCGAGAATTCCAGATCTTCTCTCTCAAGGGGCAATTCTTTATCCCAATCCAGGAACAATATTTTTGACAGTATGGTTGTTGAATCCCCAATACTATATAAGAAAGGGATTTTCAGAGGCGGTGATTAGAACTATGTTAAAAGTAAGAAAATTTCTTTTGCTGCTTATCATAGAGTGTGGAAATCTTATTGGCTTTGATGTTCTTCCTTGGGTTTGAAATTCGAACAGTTTTGTCTGCCACGTTTGCTTCAGTTTCTTCAGGGGGGCTTAGATAAGGGTCTAAGTTTGTCTTCCTTGGAAGTACAAGTTTCGGCATTATCAGTCCTCTTTCAACTGCGCCTGGCTCGGTTAGATGAGGTGCATACGTTTCTCCAAGGGGTGGCTCATATAGTTCCCTTATGCAAGGCTTCTGTTCCTGTCTGGGATCTGAACTTAGTTCTATCAGCTCTTCAGGAATCTTCGTTTGAACCTTTATCTAACTCTTCATTATTTTTTCTCTCACTAAAAGTAGTCTTTTTAGTGGCGATTGTATCAGCTAGGAGAGTCTCTGAGTTGGCAGCTTTATCTTGGAAGGATCCTTTTCTAGTTTGATAAGGCAGTTCTTCAGACAGTTCAATCATTCTTACCTAAGGTGGTGTCTTCTTTTCATGTCAATCAGGATATTATTCTTCCTTCTTTATGCCCAGATCCTAAGAATGCAAAAGAAGAGAAACTTCATTCCTTAGATGTCATCAGAACTTTGCATATTTATTTCGATTGTACTGCTGGTTTTCGTTGTTCGGAATCCTTGTTTGTGTTTCCAAACGGTGTGAATAGAGGAAAGTCAGTTCCTAAATCTTCTTTAGCTCGCTGGCTTAAGCAGATGATTAGGAAGGCATATTGTTTGCAGGGATTTGCTGCTTCCCAGATGATTATTGCTCACTCTACCAGAGCTGTGAGTACTTCCTGGGCAATAATACATCAGGCTTCGCTGGAGCAATTGTGTAAGTCTGCTATGTGGATGTCCCCATCTTCATTTATTAAGTTTTACAAGGTGTATCTTTTTGCATCTCAGCAGGGCAGTTTTGAGAGAAATATTGCAGGCTGCTGTTGCTCTTATTTCTTAGGAGTGATTCTGCTTTCTGCTATGTAAATAGTTTCATTATCTCCCACCCAAATATTGGGACTGCATTGGTATGTCCCCTTGGTCCAGTATCCCTCAAGAGATTAGAGAGAAAAGGATATTTTTACTTACCATTAAATCTTTTTCTCTGAATATCTCTTGGGCACACAGGTTACCCACCTTATAATGAAGGGTTTTTGTGTGTGGTTAAGTTGATTGTGTTTATTATTTACATTTGGAGTTTGATCTTTGTTAATGTACTAGAGTTTCTCTTCCTGTGCCCAGGGGTAAAGTTCGTAGGGAGGAGTCTCTTTTTCCTAGTGTCCTGCCTCCATTGGGAGGGAGAATTACCCATTGGTCCTGTGTCCCCCAAGAAATATTTAGAAAAAAAGATTTAATGTAAGTAAAAATCTCCTTATATATAATAAATGATAACACATAAAAGACCAGCCAAAATCAGGACTGAACATTTCTCTCACCCAGTGATGCAAACTAAAAAAGAGGAAAGGTGTATAGAATTTTGGTCAGTGTTGTACGCCTGTGGTTAAACATTGGAAAAGCATACTTATTTAATACTGTTGGTGTTCCAACCACTGTGTGCTGTGCATTAATCTAACCTTTTCCATACAGCAATCATTGACAAAGAAAAAAAATGAATTAAGGAATTATTCTGTTATGTTTATCCTTATCTTTCAGAAATATCACTGGGACAAATGAACAAGTAAAGCAAGCTATGACGTCACTCAGGGATATTGGATTCATTAATTACTATGGAATGCAAAGATTTGGGACCACAGCAGTTCCTACATACCAAGTGGGGAGGTAAGGTATTTCATTATATGTCAAATCAATTCAGTAAAAAATAGTAGGAGACAATACATGGTGTTTTTGATCTGTGTCTCTCCTCGAGGGTTATTGAAGCAGAATACATTGATTTAATGGGAATCATTATGGTACAAGTATGCTAAGAGCTGTTATGTGTTACCTCTGTTAATGATAGCTCTTGTTGAGGAATTCCATGTCATTAACATTAAGCACAGTAACACGTGCAAACTGGATCTCTTTTATAAAAAGAGAAACCTGTATTGAAAAGCTGAAATTCACAGGTAATACCATTATTTTAAGTAGGAAATCCTTGCTTATCATAGGGAGTTTTAAACAAGCTGGGTGCTATGAATTAAGAAAAAGCGACTGGTTTTGAACTTTGTAAAAGACAAGAGTGGGGGCTAGCAGGAGACGTATATTCTTTTAAGTAGTGTCATGGTTCCTTTAAACTTTTGCAAAAATCAAGCCTAACAGTAAATCATTATTACTTTCTAGAGCTATTCTTCAAAACAACTGGAATGAAATGATAGATTTAATTTTAAAACCAAGACCTGGAGGTATGAATTCTATACTTTCTTTTCTAGAAATTCTGGAGGTATGTATTCGTCACTTTCTATTTTCATTTTCCACCAATATTTTTCAATCATTTTTTTTAATGAATTAATTCTTTTCTGATTAACACAATGTGTAATTAGGACTAGTTTAGTTTAACATCTGCTTCATCCAAACGGCTTCTTGGATTTTTTTAAATACCATATTTTTCACTCCATTAGACTCACCTAGGGTTTTAAGGAGGAAAATAAGAAAAAAAATTCTGAAACAAATGCCCTGCCTGCCCCCCATTTTCTGGGGGGAAAAAAAGTGTGTCTTATGGAATGAAAAATACGGTATATAAGTTGATAAAAATGAAAATGACAACAAGATCATTCTGATTTTTGAAATTCAGTCATGTGGAATATAATGTGCACTTAATCTGGTCATTCAGCCTGAGAGCTTGATTGCTTTACACAAATTTGATCTAAAGAGACTGCTAACCTATAAGCAAAGGGAGGAAGTGCAATCGCACCACTAGTATAATCTGTTTAAAGACTAGGAGAGCAGAATGGGCCAGTTTCAATTGGTTCTGTCATTCAGACACAGAAAAGGGACTGGTGGTAATTTCAACAAGATTGAAGTGCAATAACACAAAAAATAGCTTCTTTTAATTTATGATAAACGTCCCTCCAACACTTTGCAAGTTGAAACAAGCCTGCAACCCCTAGTGATTGCTGAAAAAAGAAGGTTTGTGCCACAAGGTGTTGTGTATTTTTTAATACCCATACTACAGTACCTGTTGAAGAGGATAAGTATTAGTTCATTCCTGATCTCTCTCTTTAATATGTGTAGGATTTATGTTTGTTCAGTCTTACAGTGATCTATGTATGTGTGTATTTATTCATTTATATAGCGCTGATATATTACGCAGTGCTTTGATCTCATGTTTTTCTTTTAGCTCAACATCTTTTCACAGCTCTAAACAGTTTATGGCCTAGAAAATGCTTATAATCTTTAAAATGTATTTAACAATCTTTTTGGTAAGTCATTTTCCCTACCTATCCACTTAGTGGTAAGGTGGGTTTCATTCCCAGAAATATACTCCTTGTTTTGTTAATGTTTTCTTTTCACAGCTGAAAAGGGATATCTGGTTCAGTGCAGAGAAGAGTGGGCAAAGACCAAGGATCCAGACGCAGCTCTCAGAAAACTACCTGTTAAACGATGTGTGGAAGGTCAGCTGCTTCGGGGACTTTCAAAGTATGGTCTCAAAAACATCATTTCTGCATTTGGCATTGTGAGTGTAATATCTCAATATCTTCAATGTTAAAGTAGCAAAACCTTTCTATACTGAAGCTTACTGAGTATTGGTTCAGTCACAGCTAACTAAAGGACAGTATTGACTGAAATTTTCTGGGTTTTGCAGAGCTGTAAAGTAAATGGTTTCTTTCATGTCCTTTAATTTACTTTTTCTAGCTTCACTGCAGTCAATGGACTCTCAGCAGTACAATACAGTGCTTTTGTCACCTGTGTTTACTTTTACATGGTGATGGGGCTTGAAAAATGGCAAATGTTTTTGACATCTAAAGGGACAGTTCAGTCCAAAGCAGTTATTTGCCCATCTAATTGCCGCTGTCATATGAGTTTTTTGAGATTATTTGCTTTATTTTTTTTTTGTGATTTTGGATTTACAACCGTTTTCTTACAGAAATCCTTGTTCTCTCACCTACTTCTTCCTCAGCTGCTCAGTTTGGAATCACAGGTCAGCGATCCACAGAGATTTGAGAATTCTAAGAAAACAATCATTAAAAAACATATGGGCAGTTGCTCACCTTCAAGATTCTGACTGATTATTACTTGGTTTAAGATTCCAAACTGAAGAGGAAGCAGCAGCAGTCCTTCAGCATAAGTGACTTTTTTTTTTTTTGAGGTCTAGAGTAGCAAAAAACCTTGTATTAATTCAACAGTCAGCTATACCTCGGAAAAGTGCCCGAGTATTCTTTGTAAGGGCAGCCTATTCAGTGGCTGCACAAGGGCAGCTGGGCAGAGGAATAAGCCCATTGGCAAAAGTTTGATTTATACAAAAGGCAACTGTACATTGAATATATGGATGCAGCTTAATCCTGCAGGTATGCACCATGCTGAGCCAAAAGAATCCAGAATGCAGAGGTAGCAAAAAACAGTCCTGGTCATCAGTGAAAACCCCAAGATCATAAAGGGTTTGGAGGGGGAGATGTTTTGTGACTTTAAAACCTTACTAATGTACAGGGGAGTTTACTTTATGTGCATGTAGGAACTCAGCCACAGGACTGGGAAAGGTGAAGAGAGGACACCAGGATTTAAATCCCTCATTAAAGAGCAGCTAAAAACACACAATGGCTGACATGCTAGAGATGTAGAAACCATCCTGTGAATATGCAGTGTCGATAGCACAGTTCCAGACAGTGTGCTGAAGTGCACACCAAAATAGAATAGGTGTGGTGCTAGATTCTAGGATGCTGGGTACACATCACAAAATAGGCGTTGGAATAAAGAGGTAGAATCTGCACACACACACGCCGAGAGGTGTAGAACCTTATTTAATATACCATAAGTGCAGGTTACAAGGCAACGTTTCAGGGGGGTAATCCACCCTTCGTCAGGCAAACAGTGGTGCAAAAGTGGAGACAATTTATACCTTAGGGAGGTAGAAACTCCTCCTAGCTATTAATCAATTAAAGAACAACCTCTGCCCTCTAGGCTTGCAAGTTAAAGGCAAAGTACAATATATGAGAAAATATACACATGTGAAAAAATACAGTGTAACAACATCAAAGAAAGATGGAAAATGTCCATATAGATAATCCTATAGCATAGTCCATTCTTCTGAGAACCTTTAAAAGAAAATACAATGCATAAAAGGGAATAAGAGGTATAAAAATGCAAGTACAAAATAACACTGCAATATACAAGCAAAAAAATTCTAAATGATAACCAGTTGGAGTCATTAGCTTTACCAGTATCATTATCTGTAACCAACTGGTGAGGATTATCTGCAATAAAAAAGTTAGAAACAGGTTATAAAAAAGGCCTCTCTTTGTAATAGCTTAACTTTAATATTTTCATTATGATGAAAAGTGACCTATTCTAAAATCTGCCATCTTAATTGGGCAATACTATGCTTAAATGCCAATAAATGTTTTCCTAATAAAGTTTTATAAAATTCTTTCTTATCAGTGTCTTTTTTTAGCAGCTATTTCTAAGCCTGGTTTAAAACAATGAATAGACCTTTTGTGTTCATATAGGCGAATACGGCACTGTCTGGATGTTTGTCCAATATACAATAAGCCACAGGGACGCTTCAGACAATAAATGACATTAGATGATGTACATGTACTGAAATCTTTAAGAGGAATAGTGGTCCGTAAGGATGGATGTAAGCAGTGATCTCCTTTAATGATTCCATTGCAGTGACTGCAGTTGTAACAAGGGAAAGTGACACATTTTTCACTCAACAATTTTTTACATGTAACCTGCACTTCTGGTCTTTTAAATAAGGTTTTACTCCTCTACACGGTTCTGTGTGTGCAGATTCTATCTCTTTATTTCAGTGTCGATAGCACAGGCCATCCCTGCACATATATAAGCTATGCTGATCCTATCGACATGGCTTACACATTAACACTAGGGGGGGAATTCAACATTCAGCGAAGTGAGCTCCGAAGCCTTCGGCAAATGGTGTTATGTGCATGCTGATGTCCTGCGCGCATTAAAGGGATTCCCGTCTTGGCGAGACCAAAGGAGTTGCCTCGCCGAGACAGGAATCCCTTTAATGCGCATGCTGATGTCCGCGCGCAGGACTTCAGCATGCGCATAATACCATTTGCGAAGTGAGCCAAAGGCTTCAGAGCTCACTTCGCTGAATGGTGAATTCCCCCTAGGTCAGAGGGCTAAGGGGGCAGTCCAAAGCTCTCACCTCTTTGTGTATTGCTGGAGTTCTCTATTTCAGTGGAAACACAGGACTCTGGCTGCAATTTGCTGACTGATTGAGCATGGCTTAGTTAGTCGTAGGATGGCTGGCGTTTAGCATGAAAGCAGATTTTTAGCAAATATAATTAATTTGCCCTCTTGTATCTATAATTTGCAGATTCAAGATAAATTAAATTTTTAGGGTAGTGTTTTTTTTTTTTTGTAGACCTTATGTTTTACTGTTTTTTTTTTTTTCTTTCACTGTAAACAACTTAGATTCCAAGGAACAACCGTTTAATGTACATTCACAGTTACCAGAGTTATGTGTGGAATAATATGGTAAGCAAGAGAATTGAGGAATACGGACTTAAAGTTGTTCCTGGAGACCTAGTGCTTAAAGGAGGTAATATCTGTTATCATTACTGATGCATTATGGGTTTTTTAGTGACCTTTTTACCATTGTGATAATACATTTCCCCCATTTTGCTTTTGTGAAATTTGGGTTATAACTGATGGGATTTTGAACCTAGTTAATATAACTAGGTTTTTAATCACCTCTAGTATACCTAATGGGATTTACTCATAATACAAATGTATCGTTAGTTGGTTAATTCATGCACAGGGGGTTATTGTCTAAAGTCCGAATTGTTACATAAAGGTGTGAATTCGCCAGCTAAAGACAGTGCAGCTTTATAACAAGAATATTGTCGCAGTCACGACTTTACTATAAAGATATTGTCGCAGTAGCAACTTTAAACTTGACGCGGTCACAGATTTGCTATGGGAATCCGCTGTTTGAGAACTCGATACTCAAATTCTCACTTTAGTCAGTAACCCCCAGAGTAGTTAGCTGCTATAGGGTATTAGACCTGGATGACCTTTTACCTTTGCTGATATATTTCTTCTAGTGTTTCAGAGCTGCTTCATCAGTTGCTTTGCTGAGCTAATAATTTTGCCTCCAGGGGTGGACATATTCCTATTGCTTCAATTATATCACTTTTGGCATGTAAATAAAATGTATTAAATCCTTGGCATGCATCCATGACAGTTGTTCACACTTCTGCTATTGTTTTCATGTAATGCAACATTGTCCTAAACTCAAGCATTCGAACGCAGTGATTTTTTTTTTGTTTTGTTTCTGCATTTTCAGGCACTGCTGTTCCAGTAGAAGAGGATGATGTTGATAGTTATACAATTAATGACATAGTAATGCCATTGCCAGGCTTTGATGTGATCTACCCTAAGCACAGTCGTAAGTATTACATTTCCTTTAGTCGGCCCCTGTTCTAAGTTGGCAGAATTTAGAATAAAAAAAATAGTAGTCTGTGTTTCTTAAAGGAATAGGATGACCACTTAACTACCCCATTATTTTTTAACCTTGTATAACTGTCTACAAAAATCTTATGGTCTTTGACACTACCTTGTTTTGCCTAATTGCAACTGTCTGGATCCAGATGTGCAAACATGCATAATTTTCATACCTTGAAAAAATAAATGAAATATGGACATGTAATGGTGGTTTTACTGTGAATTTTCTATTATTAGAAGGATGGGATTTTAAAGGAAATCATGTCAAATCACATCTGACGATGGATGAATGGTGTTGTGAGTGTCAATCTGACTATTCAGAATGCTCCAAGGATGCAGCATGTTTCAGGATGGGGCGTGTCAGAATGTGTATGTGACAGAGATCAGTGTAATGTGCATGTAATGTAATTTGGTTTAACTGACTTACACAAAACTAAGTCGTGTGACAAAGGCCTAAATAGTGTTTTGGTATTTCCTGTAAAAAAGAATCTATCCAGATTTCAAACAGTTAAGCCTTTTTCACACTACTTGTTTTGAGTGTCAGTCGATCCCAAGTACTTGATACAGCCTCCTTATGTTTTTTGCTATTTAACATAAATAAGGTTAATCACTAAATCTTCTCCGCATTTAGCATTAGTCTTCTCATAACTATTGTGCTAATATGTACTTTTTTTTGTGGAAATTATAGCTCCTGTTCATGTACAAAAGTGTATCTGACAAAATTTATTGGTTTATTTCATTTTCTTTTGTTAAGAAACACCTATACAGTTGAACGTGATATATTGCTGCATTCTAAACATATATTCTATATTTTTAGGGGAAAATGGCATTAAAGCGAACACTAAAATAAGTCTACAAATATTTGTATAGATCATTAGTTTTATAAACCAGTCCTGTTAAATAAAACTATTGTATGTAATCTGCTATCTCTCAGTTTATTCCATGTCAATAAAAATGGGAATTATTTTTATTTCTCTGGTATTTCTAGTCCTTTTAAAGGCCATCAGGCTATAAAGGAGTAGGAGAGTATAGAAAGCAGTGTGCTGATTTTTACAGGTACAGACAAAGTAGGAATCAATCTACAATATTTTTACTGTGCAGAAAAAAAGCAACTATTCTAAGAGATTTTCTTATCTGGTGTTACTACTTCTCCCACACATTACTAACTAACTCGTAAACTGCTCATCAGACTATAGGTATGAAAACCAAATGAATTCCATAGAGGCTGGAAGACCATTTTACTTTAATGATGATGTGTTGAGGCTCGGCATTTAGACGAGGGGTGTTTTACCTAAGAATTAAAGTTACCTATGGTCAGGGCCGGGCCAAGGTTTATTTGCGCCCTAGATGGAGTAATGAAATCGCGCCAAGGCCTCCCCTTCCCACCGATCCTTGATGACTGACACCTGCATAATCCCACTCTCAGGGTAACTTTAAAAAATTGTCGCG